>OU342745.1:231718603-231997347 GCA_910589775.1 Avena eriantha
GTGTGAGTGCTCGAAGTTATTTCCTTTAGATTCTGCAATTTTGTCTTTTTGTTTCTTGTTTTCACTAGTTTGGCTTAATGGAAAACAACAACAAAATTAGAGATCTTTATAGTATTTATCTTAAGTTAGGACATGAAGTGTTTGAAGAGAAAATTAAAAAACCTATGGAACTTTATTTGCATTCTAATAGCAATGTTATTAGTATGAATTCTTTGAACACCATTATTGCTAATGCTATGGAAAAGTCTAAGCTTGGGGAAGCTGGTTTTGATGAACATGATATTTTTAGTCCCCCAAGCATGGAGGAGAAAATTTATTTTGATGATACTATGCCTCCAATATATGATGATTACAATGATGAGAATGATATTTTCAGTCCACCTACTATTGAGGAGAAAATTAATTATGATTACAATATGCCTCCTATATTTGATGATTATGGTGATGAGAATAATAATGATAGCTATGTTGTTGAGTTTGCTCCCACTACGATTAATAAGAATGACTATGTTTATAGGGAGAGTAATAATTCTTTTATGCATGTGGCTCATGATAAGAATGTTTTATGTGATAGTTATATTGTTAATTTTATTCATGGTGCTACTGAAAGTTATTATGAGAAGGGGAAATATGGTTTTATGCATCTCAATAATATTAAGTTTCCCCTCTTTGTGTTGAAAATTTTGAAGCTGCACTTGTTTTGCTTTCCTATGCTTGTTGCTTTGTGCTTTCATGACTTGTTTCTTTACAAGATTCCTATGCATAGGAAGTGGGTTAGACTTAAATGTGCTTTGAATTTGCTTCTTGATGCTCTCTTTTACTTCAATTCATATTTCTTATGTGAGGATCTTCTCAAACTATCATGCCTAACTTAAAGGCATTAAAGAAAGTACTTATTGGGAGATAACCCAAAAGTTTTAGATGAGTCGGTAACCTCTAATGAGAGAGAAGTAATGATTGGAAAAATTTCTGTCCCGAAACAGATTTATGTGCTTCACCATAAAAATTCGTGTAAAATCTTTGTACGTCTTTTTGAGGCGTGAATTTTTTTGCTTCTTCCACAGGTTGTTATCTAACTTTCTTTAGTTGAACACTTTTCGATTTGAGCAATAGAAGGTCTTCCAAAAAATTCGTTTTTACCTGTTGGTCTGTTTTGACAGATTTCTGCCATTATTTGCATTTGGTTCTTGTTGGTTTCTTTTTGAGTTGTTTTGGGGAATTGAGCTTTTTGAGGGAAGTGATACAGTAGCTAGTGTTTTAATGGAAGTTTTATTGGTTAGAACTGAACCTAAAGACTTATTATGTTGAGTGCACTAATGTTGCTAATAAAGATTGTGTGAAGTTTTGTATGAAGGAAAAATTTCAGGTGTATGGAAGAAATGAGTAATGAGATAAAGGATGGACTAAAGCTCAGGCTTGGGGATGCCACACGTGTCACCCCAATAAATATCCAAGAAGTACAAGCGTCAAAGCTTGGGGATGCCCAAGGCATCCCCTTCTTCATCAATAAAAATCCCAGGTTTTTTCTAAACACTTCATTTTTATTGTTTCATGCACATTTGTGTTGTTCTTGGAGCGTCTTCGTTTTTGTTTTTGTTTTTCGTTTGCTTAGTTTTCTTAGTTTGCTTGAATAAATTGGTTGGACCCCCTCTTTCATACATTGGTTTTTAAATAGTTTGGTTTGGATTGGAAAAGAGTAGGAAAGTTCATGCTTATGTGGTTAAGAGAGCTTGTTTTTGACTGTGGCCTATGCTTTGTCATGCCATGCTTGATATTGTTTTTGCTTTATGCTTAGTATTCTTTGCTGTAGCATGACTTGTTATAAACAACTGAGATTTCTTAATGTGCCTTGGATGAATCATGCGTTGTTTTAGCATATTAAAGCATAGTATAGTGGTATTCTCCTTTGATGCTTTATTTGGGTTGACTTGGTGCATGCTCACACTATGTTATGACTATCTCAAGTCACCATAGCCTTTATGATCCTTTAGTTTTCAACTTGTAGTATCACTTTATGCTTTGATCAGTGATGTTTTGTTGCTCTGCATGATTATGGCCATTATTGCTCTGCATGATTATGGCCATTATTGCTCTCTTAGTTTTTCGCTCCCAGTCTTTTGCTAGCCTCCACAACCAAGTATGAGTTCCACTCATGCATCCAACTCCCTAAACCAAGTTATTCCAAAGAGTCCACCATACCTACCTACTAGCTTATGCTATTCCAAGTATATTCATGCTTTTGTTTACCTTCCAAATTAACTTGTTATGAGAAAACTAGTGATTAAAGCTCTCTCGAACTTGATGGCACACTTTAATTTTCTTGCCCTTAATAAACTTGAACCATTGTGTCATCTATGTTATATATGCTTGCACTTATTTGTTGGGGATTAGCAGAACCATGCTGTCATGGGGAACGCTTTCAACATTGCACGGGTACTTTGTACCTAGTTGATATCATGCTCTTTTGTCTATGGATGGCATCGGTGTGAAATGAAAGGGAAGCTTGTAAGTCCATGGAGTTATGTATATGTGTTAGAGAAATGCCTGGGCCGATGGTCTAATCCATGCTGACATGGTGGAAACCTGCAGCGTAACCATAATGAGCTGTCTATGAAGCATTCTTCTTATAAAAAAAGAGTCCTATATTGAGAAAAAAGAGGAAAAGAGAAAAACAAAAAAAAAGATTATGAAAGAGGAAAGAGAGAAAAAAGCACCATATTCCCATGGTAAATAAGAAGATTGCTGAGATGCTCATTGTCTTCTTTCCTTGTCATTTTAATATGGGGATTCTTCCGTATCATCGGGCAAGGGGAACCCCGTTGGTGGTTCTCTATTGTAACACCCTCGAATCGGCCCTATGCAAATTTAGCGATTCTCGCCAAACCCGCATAGAAACGATTCAAAGATGCCCACCAGGCACTTGCGTGCGGGTGGAAAACGAAGTAATAACACAATAGTCCATGATGGAACCCACAGAACATATATATACAACAACGACTCAAAGAGTCAAGAATACAGATATACAATACAAAGATCCAAATCACCTTGAAAACGATACAACATCCAAGTACGAATAAGATGCAAATGGGGCTAAGAGCCCTGAAGAATAACCAATGGCGTCCATAACCCTGCCCAGGCCAAGCCGGAAGGGTAACCCTGCTAACGACGTCGATCTCAAACCTGCTAAAACAAAAGTGGTGCCGACAAAGGGTAAAGGAAAAAAGAGGAGCGTCAGTACTGAGGCCAGTACACGGCGAGGCTAGAATTCGGCGGCTCTCGCCTACATAGGTATGGTGGACTGAAGCGGCAGCGAAGCATGCACTAAACAACCTATAGAGACTTGAAACCACTGTCGGCTATTAGAGAGGGATAAGGAAGACCTATTCGGGACCAACCTGATACTAACACCAATCATACCCATCCTGGTATTCCCCTTCGAGACCAAACGAGGAAGTCAAACCGAGGAACTCACACAGTTGGCAGTATTATTCATTCCATTATAGTTGCAGCACTTACTAGTCAGATATAGATAGCACGAGTCATCCCGATAGCATAAGTAGTGGGCAGTTTTAGTTAACTATTCAGTTGTAGTTGTAGTACTTACTAGTCAGATACAATTAGCATGTGACATCCCAAATCCAGCAGTTGTTGGCACTTTTATTTCCTTCCGTTGGAGTTGCGATACTTACTAGGCAGGTATAACATGACATGATACATCCCAGTTCCACCAGTTGTTGGCACTTTATTATCCATTCCACTATAGTAAAGCTGATTACTAGTCACATATTAAGTCAAATTTATAGCACTACTTTAGTTATGCTTGTCTATGATCGAGATACTGTGCTCCAAGTCGTCCATAAGCGCAGACACGGCTTTCAGAAAGATTTACCCTGCAGGGGTGCACAAATAGCAACACACACACGATCAACCTCGGAAAAACCAAATCAAAATCCAACTAGTCTTTCACGACAAAGCAATCATAGGATTCATAAATCATTTCAGGGGGCCACCCCACTAAGCTACCCGCAACGAAGTTGGCCAGCTTCAAGACAGACCTAGGGTTTGTGTAGACCGCGGTAAACGATTGGGAACCCCAAAGTGTGACTGGGCTTGTCGATACAGCGAAAACGTGTCACGATCCAAAACAGTACAGGTTCTCCACGCACAATTGTAAATAAAGCGGTAAAGCATGGCATAAGTACAGGATAGTAATAAATCCCCAAACTAGTTTGTGGCCCCAAAAATAAGAAATGAATCAAGCTCTAGCTAAGGGGGATCCATAGGGTCTCCCAAATGTGGATAGTCGAATAGTCAAGGAACAGGTATCAAGTACTCGGGGCCTACGGGACACAAGTGGACATGAAAAACCAAATAGCATATATTGCCCATCGGTGCCTCTTTCATTAGTTATCCCAACAATTTAATAGTTGTATTTAAAGTCATGATCCTCTCCACTATAAAGCATATGACAACATTCCAACAACTGTGTGGTACTTCACGACACGGCATCGCACCTGAGCAAGCGACTACGACTCGCAAGACCATCTATCTATCAAACAACAGGCAATATGATGTGTCCAAGGCAATGTAAAGATTGCACGGAATATATCTGGTACGGAACACTAAAGCATCACGACACGGATAGTAATAGATCAACAGGAGGAAATAAAGACTATAAATGCAAAATAGGTAGAAAGGGGGAGATTGCTCGCATGGGAAACATTATCGAAGATACATATCCAGAGAACTTGTCGATACTCACATCAAATCATCGGCCTAATCCGCGAAGAAGCAAAGCACTAAAAGAAACACTGGATGCACTATTTAATACTCCGGCAAAAGATCCGGCATGATTATGATATGATGCATGGCATGGCCAAGATGCGATACAACTAGGAAATATTAAGCAGAACCGGGGTCCCGACAATTAATTAAGTGGTTCATGTTGTTTAGATACCCCGCCATTTAAATGTTATATTAACATGGCAAAACATGGCATCGGTTCTCTACACAAATTTAAATGGAGACGATATATGACTAAAATAGTCCGCATATACTCTCCATATTTAATTATGAGGTGAATCAACAACATACCCCCAAACAAATGAATATGTATGCGAGCATGAACCACTTAATATGCAACAATTGATAATGTCATATTATAAAAATAGGGGTCTCGGATAAGGGGACACACTTTAGGGTATCGACGATCTTGGGGTTCGAGGGTCAGGGTCTTCAGGGTCTCGGCCACCGGATCCGTGAAGAAGAACTTGATGTTCCGGAGGTTCGGCGGGGTTCGGGTTTGGCCTCGGACTCCGGGATCGGTCTTCAGGGTCGGGGTTTCAGGGTTTGGTCTTCGGATCTTCGGATCCGTGTAGGAGATCTTGCGGTTCATGCTGAAGATCTTCAAATATGGCAATGATTACTTCGAGTGGCATCTCAGTGGTTCTTCCGGTGGCATCACATATTAGCGACGTCCGAGATTCTGGGGACTTGACTTGCGGAGGGTCAAACATCTTCGGACCAGGGTTGGTGTTTCTTCAGATAACGCCATCATCTTCATATGACCACGACCACATCTGCGGGCATATCAACACCACTACAACTCATCCATCAACACACTTCATCTATGTCCCAACATACAGTGGCAGCAAAACAAAACTAGGTCCTCACCTGAACATCACTAGAGCCAAGGAGGACTGAGCCTCTCCTGCAGGGGCATCTGTGACCGCGCGGGTTAGAACATCAGAAGCGGAGCAGCGCGGGGACGCATAGGAGGCTAACGGGAGGTTGGTGGAACGCGAGGGCACGACCAAGTTGGACAAGCAGGGTGACGACGCGCGACGGCCGACGTGGAGGACTTCTTGAGCAGGGACACCATCAGGCAGGAAGGGCGGCCTCGGGGCGACGTTGTCAAGGCGCAACCATGGCGCTCGAGGGCATGCGGGGTGGAGGTCGGAGAGGGGCGGCCCTAGCGGCGGGCAGAGGGCAGTCAACGACGACGAGGCGGTGCTCGGAGGCAGAGCAAGGGCGTCGCGGGTGAGATTGGAGGCGGCCTGAAGTGGCTACCAGACGATGGTGGTTCAGAGGTCGCGCACAGCCGGCATCCAGCACAGAGGAAGGCGGCCCACGTCAGGGAAGAAGCGGAGGCGGCGGGGTCTCGGCTCGCTAGGCAGCACACGACGCGGGGCAGGGTCACGGCGGAGGCCACAAGGGCGGCAAGGTCGATGCAGAAGGAGCCCGCAACGGAGGAGGCCTGGGGCAGCGGCCGGACAAGAGATGTGGAGCAGCGGCGGAGAGAGGTCCACGGCGGTGCGGCGTCGTGGCGGAGGGCGGCCACGCACGGCAGCGAGGAGAGAGAGGCGGCGGGGATCGATCAGGGTCAGGGTGTGTGGCTGGCTGGGGAGATCGATGGGGTTCGAGGGAGGCGTAGTGAGAGGAGCGTGCGAAGAAGCGTGTCTGTCGGAGTGGTGGGCCAGGGTAGAGCAACGCGTCATGCGGGGTGGACGCGGTGGAGTGCGATGCATGAGGCTGGGTCACCGGTCGGGGCTGCGTGCAGGCGTGGGTTGGGTGTGAAGGAGAGGCGGCACGATGAGCGTGTCGTGCAGCGTCGCGTCGCGCTGGCGTGCGGGAACCGCGGGTTGGGGTGGTCGCGAGCGAGTCTAGGTGGTCGCGGCAGGGTCGGGTCAGGTGGAGTCCAGTGGGTTGGTGCGGTCGGGTGTGGGGTTTTGGGGTAGGATAGAGTTTTAGGGTTAGGGTTAGCTAGGTTTTGGAGGTGGCCGGCTGGACTTTTGGGCCGGCTGCCTCCCAAAATAAATATAAGTTTTATTTTATTTTTAAATAGACTTTTGTAAATAGTTTTTATACAAATAAAAGGTCCGAGAAAGACTGGGGTTTTGATTTGAAATAAAGACGGGGGATATTTAGAAAACAAAAATAGGCTTTTGGAAAATAGTTTTAGGCAAACATATGCATGATGACATGACGATGCTCAAATGCAATGTGGCATGATGACATGAGCATGTGGTCATGATGATGCACAAAACAAAAACATCAAGCGATTTTCTAGTAGTGGTTTTAGCGGGGTGCTACATCTATGATACACATATACTTACGATAACAAGAACTTACCGGTGAATAAACTTGAGTAGCATGAGGAGCGGCCCTCGTATTCAAGGGACATGAGATTTCTAACTTATACTTCGTCAAGAATGTACACCATAGTTTGTTCACTTTAACCTTAATCACTTCAAGATGCTTATGATAGGGGCAATGAGAGCTGAAAGCTATAAGTACCATAATTTTTGGAAGCTCTTTATGAAACTTGAATCTCTTCTTCCTTCTATGAAGGCCTTTCTTCCACTTATATATATTCAGTCTCCACCTTCTATCTTTATGCACTTACTTTGAGAGCATAGTGGCCATTCTTAGTTCTATGTGCATTGTCCCAAGACTAGTTGATTGATGCATAACTTGATATTGCTTGTTTTAAACTATTTGTATCTGGTCACTCTTATGAACTTTGAAGGTGTCCTATGCATTTATGTTTGCTACTCTATGAGGGACAAGCTGAATACTACTATGCTATGTCTTCTTTATGTGAAACAAACAAACGTCTTGCAAAGCATTGTTATTCATGAATCTTTTGTTTGTGCCTTTTCATGTTGCAACATAGTTTCTTTGTCTTATTGCTAGAACTTTGTCTTTCATGTTATGATTGAAGTACTATGATCCAAGCTTTGAATGTTTTACAAATACTTTGATCAAGTTTATGATGGTGCATGTCACCTCAAAAATTATTCTTTCTTTTTATCACTTACCTACTCAAGGACGAGCAGGAGTTAAGCTTGGGGATGTTGATACATTGCAAATGTATCTATAATTTTTGATGTTCCATGCTTGGTTTTATCTACTTTCTTATGTTTTGTCCACACTTTGGAATACTTTTTATACACTTTCCTGGACTAACCTATTAACAAGATGCCACAGTGCCAGTTGCCTGTTTTCTGCTGTTTTTGGTTCCAGGAAAGTCAGAAAATCAATATTCTCAGAATTGGATCGGACAAAATCCAAAGTCGATATTTTACCGGAAGACTCACGGAGCCAGAAGACGAGACGGAGAGGGGCCACAGGGTGGCAACACCATGTGGTGGCGCGGGCTAGCCCTGGCCATGCCACCAGGTGGTGTGGGCCCCCTGGCCGCCCACCGACCTTGCCTCTTCGCCTATAAGTTGCCTCCCGATGCAAAAACCCTAAATCATCAAGCCTCCAGCCACGAAAAGTTCCACAGTGCCGCAGCCACCGAAGGGGAGATTCGGGGGATAGAAAGTCTCTATTCCGGCACCCTGCTAGGACGGGGAAGTGCCCCTAGAGCCATCTCCATCGATCTCTCCACCGCCATCTCCATCACCGTTGTCGATTCCCATGATGAGGAGGGAGTAGTTCTCTCTCTTGAGGCTAAGGGTTCTACCGATAGCTATGTGTTCATATCTCTCTCTATGCATGATCATATTGTGATCATGAGCTTGTAATCTATATATCTACCTTGCTACTCAAGTGCTTTAATAGATCTCTGCTCTCCCCCTGTGTGTGAAAGTGACAGCGTGCTCACCATGGTGACACTTAGGCTAGAGATTACAAATACTTATTATGAGTTATATTTGGAGTTGGATGTCTTTATGAAATTGTGGTGTTTGTTGGACTCATCTAGTACTCAAGGTGACAGTGTGGGGTTTTCTAGATGGGAAAGATGAACTTTGAGGTGTGCTGTTATAGCCCTACCATCGATTAGAGTGTCCAACCAGAGAGTAGTTAAGAGTAGTATCATAAGGAGAAGATATTTATATGAGAGTGTTCACTAGTGAAAGTATGATCCCTAGGCCTTTTTTCTAAGCATTAAAACCAGGGTCGGTCCTGAGATTTCGGGGGCCCAGGGCAAAACTAAAATTTTGGGCTCCTTATTATAATTTTTTAAGGATATATAAGATGATGAAAAATAAATAGTTTAAGTATACTTTCAATTATAATATTCATATAAAAATAACAATGTTTATATAATACCTTAAAATTTCCTCCAAAAATTCCAAGAAGCAAATTCCGTGATGATGGAATGAATATCAATCTCGTCCAGTAACCTCTTCTCGATGCATAGAGTCTCCAAACTATTTCACCTCTCCTGAGACATTATAGATCTCAAATAGTTCTTTAATAATCTCAACTTATTAAAAACCATCCAATGCCTTCAAGGATGTCAAACATATTAAAAACCCAAATATACTTTAATGACCGGAGTTCTTCAAATCTACGATAAGAATTATAATTAGAATTAAGATTTAAGAACTAAGAATTAGGGCGTAACCAGCTGAGACATGGGCGGGAGCGGACCACTAGACCAGCAGCCAGGCGGTCGATCGTCTGGCCTTCGCGCCTGGCGTCGATCGTCGAGGGCCTCGAGGCTCCCCGCTCCTGTATCCCGATCCGATATTCCGATCCAGTGGAGGCGACAGGACTCGGCAGGAGGTGTACGATCAATTGTTAGTTCTGTTTGCTTGGGAGGAAGCGAAGCGACCGACGCCATCTAGGACTAGGAATTGAGCGGTTGGCCTCCCCCTCGGCCTCGCCCTGTATCGTATCAATCATCTCGGCTCAGAGTCTACAACAGCGAAAAAAGGCCCAATTAATCCACCAGCCTAATAAAAAAATCTTTTTTTATGATGTATACTAGGTCTGCCTATATAGCATATTTCTAGGAGGGCCCCTACTTTTTTTGGGCCCGGGGCGGCTGCCCCATAGGTCCCCCCCAAGGGCCGGCCCTGATTAAAACACCGTTTGCAATTAGATTTGTTACATGTTTGCTTGCTTCCTTCTTTATTTCAGTTTGCCTTTAGTCTCTTCGACACCATCAAGCTAATTTCTAGCACCGTTACCACTTATAATTATCCATACCACTTGTATTTCACTATCTCTTCACCAAACTAGTGCACCTATACACCTGACAAGTGTATTCGGTGTATTGGGGACACAAGAGACTTCTTGTATCTTGGTTGCAGGATTGCTTGAGAGGGGATACCTTTGACCACTTCCTACCTAAGTTCGATAAACCTTGGGTGATCCCCTTAAGGGAAACTTGCTGATGTTCTATAAACCTCTGCACTTGGAGGCCCAACAACTGTCTACAAGAATAGAAGTGCATAGACATCAGGGACCCCCGTGCGTTTCACGAATACAATCGCTCGAACCATGAGATAGTCATTCCCCGTTTCCTTTGTCATTTGATACCTAATTCATCCGAGACTTGATCTTCAGTATCTCTATACCTTAGTTTGATCTCATTACCGATGAACTTGTTTTCTCGTTCTCATGTCGTTTCATTCCGTGACCTAGTCACATGCTTGCAAGCTTCATTAATGCAACGTCACTGAGATGGTCACATGTATCTATCCGTTACATGGACTAGACAAATCTTGGTCATATATGTACTCCTCTACGCATCCCTTCGGAAAACCTGAGTGGCACCTTTTTCATCACCCTGTTATGAGATGATTCTTGATAACCATCTAAGCTTCTTCCGGAATGATGATTTGCATTACCTCACAGTCAAAGGATCAGGTTGCGTGGTTCTCTGTGTTTTATCATCAATGGTGAACTTTGTAACTAGATCTCATTAAGATACAACGGTCGGATGTTTGTCTATCATGTTATTTAACTAATAACATGAACTCATTGTCAGTTGGCATAAATGCCCATGATCTTAAAACGCAGACCATCCTCATGACCAATGAACTAGTTCACTAGAGGTAACTAGAGACATAGTTTGTTTACATACCACATGTGTATTAACGTTTCATATTAACACAGTTATAGCACAGTATGAAACGTATTATGAACATGCAGGAGATATATCAAATAATACACTTTATTATTTGCCTCTAGGGCATAACTCCTTCATCTAGATCTAATTTTTCAAATCCCTCAAGAATATGCAAGAATCAATGGAGGGATTGAGGGATAGCAAGCTCAAGAAGGTCACCAATGGAGGGGAGAACTTACAAGGAAGGTTAGGAAACCATTGGGGAAGAAGGGCCCCTTAAATAGGTCCCTATAAATCCAACCGTTAGGCCAACGAATTGCCCGGTCCAAAGTCTCCAGATTAGGACCGGAGTCTCCGGTGTACCCAGGCCAAACATGGACAAACTGGAGGACAGTCTGTACGCGGTCCGGAGATAGACCGGAGATTTAGTCTGTAATCTCCGGTCTTACAAAAAGTGGCAGAAAGGCCAATACGAAAACAACCATAACTTTTGCATCCGGACTCCGATTTTGATGATCTTGAACTAGTTTTAAAGAGGACAATTAGCTCTACAAGATAATACAGAAAACCATTATAGTACAGAAAGGGAGGATAGAATAAAATGACGAAAGGTTTGACCTCTCTCAAACAGACGAACCGGTAAAACCTCCAACACCGAAAACACAATAGAGAATGCATACGAAATATGTTTTTGATGAACTAGAGCTTGTTATGAAGATTTAAACAATCTCTAAAACCTCGCATGAGTAAGAACCAAAAAATGGAAGGTTTTACCTATCTCTAAAAGACAAACCGGTAAAACCTCCCATATCGAAAACGCAATAGAATGCATATGAAATCCGTTTTCGATGAACTAGAGCTTGTTATGAATATTACCACAAGATCTCGAACCTCACATGGATAAGATCCAAATAACAACCAAGAAATATGATGCTAAGTATGCAAAGATTTGAGTTCTCTCCGAAGGATATGATCAAGTTACTCACTCGAGAGCTCCTCTTGATAGTACGGTTATTTATCCTATAAACCGATCTCTCCAACTAACACCACGAGAACAGTAAGAAGGAAACCCTATCAAGAACATACATTTGCCTTGCGCATATTCCACCTGAGCTTGATGATGACGATCTTCTACCCCTCAAGATGGAACACCTTTCTTGATTGCGCTAGCTTGGTGAAGACTTGCAAATTCCACCCCATACTCCACTATGGTAGAGCTTCTCTTTTGGGCATATCATCTTCCTATATCCATGATCACCATAGGATGGCAAGCTTCAAGCAAATGATCTCTTCAAGATGGCTCATCTTGAACTTGCACATCATTTCTTCTTTCTTCATTATGTTGGCGTCTTGAAGGTACATATGAGATATCACTCCAACTTTATTCTTCAAGACACACTTGCCATAGGCTCAACTCACACATGACCAACCTTTATGAAAGAGCATGTGGGCCCCCATGTGTGGTTTTGGTAATTAATGACAATCTTTATGGACTAATGTGTGTATTAAGTTGTACTTGTAGGATTTGTCCATTGGCATCGCTTGGAGCATGTGTTGTCTTCAAGGTCGATGAAATGAATATGAAGATGCGTTGTGGAAGATCAATATGCGCCATCCCTAGAAGATCTCATGTTTGGTGCTTGCCATCCTCGGTGTTTATGAATCGATGAAGACAAGGCCAGAGGATGCTGAAGGCAAAGGTATTCTTGATAGGTTTTCCCTTTTACAGGTCTCATGTTGACCGGGTTTAGGATAGATAGCCGTACTATCAAGAGAGGCTCTCGAGTGAGTATCTCAATCATATCATTCGGAGAGAGCTCAAACCTTTGCATACTTGCATCATCATATTTGGTTGTTTATTTGTCTTATCCATGTGAGGATATAGAGCTTGTGTTTCTTCATTGCAAGCTCTTGTTCATATCGGATCCCCCCTTTATATCTTGTTGCGATTTTGATCTTGGCGGTTTTCCGGATACTCACCGAGTGAGGTGTCTCACATTATTATACTTGATACGTTATAACTTGGTGATATCCAATATTTCCACTTTTAGTTGAGTATCTCTTGTTGTCCTCTTTCCAACACAATTGGTTTCGGGTCAATCGGAGTCTCCTAGCAAAAGTTACCGTTGTTTGCATATTTGCCTTTGTTTTATTTGGAAAACGAAAAATGGGTCTTGTGCTGGGCCGACCGGTACAAGCGCTCGCGGTACCGGTCGCCCCTGAGCTATGCGTACTTCTCTCTGCTCGGCCCAGTTGCGGTGACCGGTGGTACCGGCCCACCGCGGTAGTACCGCCTGGGCAGGCCGGTACTACCGGGCCAGCCCATCCTGGCGCCCTTACCCCGCCTCGCCCAGCTTGCTCGATCCCGCGCCCTGCTTTGCCTCTGCTCTTTCTCGCTCGCTTGCCCCGCCACGCAGCATGCCCTACTCGCCTTGGACCGGCCCAGGTCTGCCCCAGCTCCCAGGCCGCGGCCCCGCCTGGCTCGCGCGTGCTCGCTCCTGCACTGCGCCCTCACTCGCTTCGCCGCGAGCTGTTGCTTCGCCTGCGCGCGCGTTGGGTAGATGTTGTTGGTGTGGTGCGGTAGTATCGGTTGGACCCGGTACTACCAGCCCACCCATGAAAATAAGCCCCAACGACCAGATTTCCTAGCCCCATATATAGCCCCTTTTCCCTTTTGTCTAGAGTTGCTTCTTCTCCTTCTTTGCCCAAGCTTTGCCTAATATTTGACACATCTCTTTGCTTTATTTCCACCTCCCCTTCCATTGATTATTTCCAATATTTGAAGGGGAGTTAGAGGGGATCTAGATCTATACTTTGACCAAAGAAAATCCACTCTTTGTGAGTGAATCTTTGGGATCTAGATCGTTGGGCCTTTTTGTGTCCCCATTTGTGTTCTTCCCTCTTGTTCCCCCAAGTGCTTTAGTAGTCTTGTTGGAACTTTAGATTGAAGATTCGGGGCATCTTTGTGGTGTTCTTGCCTTTTGCATTTGGTGCATCGGTGTGTGTTCTCTCCGGAGGATTTGTTCGCTGCTATTCATTGGAGCTAGTCCCTCTTAGGTTCTTGGAACCCTAGACGGTTGTGTGTCCTTAAATTAAGTTGTGAAGCTCCCCCAAGATTGAGACCTTGGTGGCGATTATTGGGAGTCTCCAATTAAGTTGTGGAGATAGCCCCAATCTTGTACGGGTTCGGTGACCACCCTCAAGTGTCCCATAGTGAAACAGGTGCTCGCCTGCGTGGTGGGTGCTCGGGATAATAGGGTGAGGCCTTGGTGGCGTTGGTGGTCTTAGTACCGCCCACCCCTCCAATGAGACGTACTACCTTGTTGGGAGGAACTCGGTAAAATATCGTCGTCCCCGCGTGCCTCGGTTATCTCTATACCCGAGATCTTTACTTATGCACTTTACATTGTGATAGCCATCATGCTTGAAGTAATTATCTTGCTATCGTATTGTTCCTTGTCTTGCTTAGCATAAGTTGTTGGTGCACATAGGTGAACCTTAGTATATCTAGGCTTTGTGCTTAACAAAAGAAAACGCTAGTTTTATTCCGCCATTGTTAAGCCCATCTCGTAGAATTTTTTAACCGCCTATTCACCACCCCTCTAGGAGACATCCGTGATCTTTCAATTGGTATCAGAGCGAGGTCTCTCGCTTTTAGGCTTCACCGCCTTGAGAGTAAAGATGTCGTCTAGTGGTGTAGTGCACGATTCCTATTATATATTCGATGGCACAAATTATGATGCTTTGAAATCTCGCATGCTAGATAATTTTCGGGACATTCACCCATCCTTTGAGGGAATTCTATATATGGGTTTCTCTTCTCCTATGGATCCCCAAAACCAATCTTTAGAGGAGAAGATGAACTCTTATATAGATGCTCTAGCTACTAAAATGCTTTTACTTGTTATGAGCAATGTAGTTATTTCTTCAATCATGCCTTATCAGAGTGCTCATGATATTTGGACCAAGCTTCAAGATAAATATGGTGTGTCTAACATTATTGAGGATGATTGTATTCCCTCCACCTTCGGTCGTGATGAGTTATCATCTTCTACCACCTCACCAACATGTGATTTTTCACAAGCTAATGATATGGTGAGTAGTGATAGGAGTTGCAATTTGGATAGTGAGCTTACCATAGATAAACCTTTATCTCTATCTAGTTGCAATGTTCTATCTTTGAACTGTAATACTTGTAGCACTCAAAACCCCTCATATGCTAGTGTTAGTTGTCCTTGCATATCATGTAGAAATGGCTTGAATAATTCACATGATGATATGCTTACTTTGTCATGTTGCCATAATAAAAAATGCTTCTATTTCCTCTAGTGCTTGTGTTGATAACCATGTAGAGGAAACCAAATATTATATGGATCAAGACAAAGTTTTGGATGGAGCTTCAAGTTCAATCTCTCCTCCATCTTCTTCCGGTTCTCACATATGCCTTATGGCTAAGGGAACTAAGGTAACCTCTTTGGATCCCATGGAATATTATGATGATGATGATGATGATGATGATGATGTTGTGGATGATGGTAGTGAGGAAGGAGAGGACGAGATTGCCTCTTTAGATGAAAAGGGTGAGGTTGTTTATCGTGCTCTAGTTAAGAATAATATTTCTTGCTCTAAATTTGTTGAAATCTTAACTTTTGCTATGCAGAGTAAGAAAATTATTGAGAAATTGCAAGCTCAAGATGATGAGCAAGAGCACACCATTGAAAAGCTTCAAAGTCTCACTAATGATCTAAGAAAAGCTCTTTTAGAGGAACAAACCACCAAGGAGTCTCTTGAGGAGACCTTTCCTCTAGAATTATCTAGAGTAAAGGAAAACCATGATAGATAACTCATGGTGGCAAGTTCTCTCAAAACTAAAAATGATGAACTTGTAGTTGCCCATGTTAAACTCGTTGAGGATTTTAAGCACCTCAAAAATGGCTCTCGGGTCGTTAAGAGTGAGCTCATCAAACTCACCGAGCCACATGAGCAACTTAAAGCTTCATATTCAAATGAGCTTGCAATGTTGCCCTCACCTCTAGCCATTAATGTTGATGCTTGTGCTACTAACTTTATTTCTTGTAAAGCATCTATTTTGAAGGAGAATGTTGATCTAAAGGCTCAACTTGCTTTGCTAACTAGCAAATATGGGAAATTGGAAGAAAGTCATGTTAAGCTCTCAAGCTCACATGAGGATCTTCTAGTCTCCCATGATAATCTAAAGTTAGCTCATGAGGCCATTTTGTCAAAGGTAACACCTAGTGGGCCTCATGTGGACATTAGCACTAATTCTACTCCTAATGTGATATTGCCATGTGCTAGTCCTTGTAATTCATCCACTCATGCTATACATATTGTGATGAATTACATTCTTTGCCTTGTTGCTCTAATAATCAAGAATCTACTTCCTCTAGTATTATTGTTGATACTAACCTTGTAGAGGAAATCAAAGAGCTCAAGGCTCAAGTCACTTATTTGAAGAATGACTTCAACTTGGGTCATAAAGGGAAGGCCACACTCAACCACATCTTGAGTGTGCAAAAATCCCCCAATGACAAGAGTGGACTTGGATTCAACTCCAATATCAAGAACAAGTCCACTATTAAGTTGAAGCACAAGGGAGATAAGTAGAATGGCCAAGATCAAGTGAAGTATCTGGCCAACATTATTTGCTTCAAGTGCAAGGAAGAAGGGCATCATGTTAGATCTTGCCCATTGAAGAAGAAGCCTCTTGGTGTGAAGCAACAAGGGAAGAGGCCTCAAGGTCTACCTCAAGTAGTAGATGGACCTCTTCCTAAGAGGACTACTCGAGCTCTTCCTCAAGTTGTGGCCCCACCTAAGAACAAAGCTAGCAAGACAAGAACTTGCTACATTTGTCGTGAGAATGGGTACATTTCTTCCTCATGTACTAGTGGTATCTCCTCATCCAACCCTATCATTATTGATGATGCTTATTCTCTTTGTTTGGATGTGATTGGCAATGTGTTTGCCAAATTTGTTGGTACTCAATGTGGTGTCAAGAAAAGAACCATTTGGGTTGCCAACCCTATTGTGACTAACCTCTTAGGACCCAACTTGGTTGGGGACCAACAAGCCAAAACTTGATCAATAGGTGATTTTGGGAGGACAATGGAGACTTTGGTTCATTATGAAGAATTGAGGGATCTTCATCTATTAATTGTCAAGCCAAGTCATGTGGATTATATTGCCTCTATATTATTTCCAATGTTCCTCCTTGCGGTAACATGTGCTTAACTCCTTACATTGAAAGTTGCTCGCCCCTTGTGCATGTGTTGGTTTTGTACCTTGCATGTTTGTTGTATATGTTGTGCTTACCATTTTCTTATCTTGAGTTATCAAGTATTTTTGTAGTTGTTGGTTTGCACACCATGTACGAGTGTTTCTTGTGTTGGAGCTACTATTGAATTTTGTTTGGTATCTTATTTAGCTCTTGTGAGAGATTAATGGACTATCCCATTTTGGGGGAGTGTTATGCTTGCGCATTTCACAATCCTAAAAATGTGTGTACATGAGGAATACCACCTAGTATTGATTTAGCAATATTATCTAGTATCTATGTGGTATGATTCTCATGAGAAACTTAAGTTCTATAATGTTCATTAATTATCTCTTGTTTGGATATTGTTGCCTCGTGTTGATATTTATGGTTATCACATCATGGGGGAGTCATATGCTTAGTGCATATTACAAATCTAGAAAATGTGAAAATTCGAGGTTGTGTCACCTAGAATTGATATTTATAATTATCTAGCTCCTATGTGATACTTTTTCTCAAACAAGTTCAATGCCTTTGTTTCTTATCTTTTGCATCTTGTTTGTGTGAGTGTTTCTTGGTATGTGTTTCTTCATATTCAGATCTTTGTATCCTCATCGAAACCATTAGCTTCAATTCACTCCAATCACTAGTGATCGTGTTACCATTGGAAGCTACCAAGAATCTCTTTCGAAGCATCAAGCTTAATTCTTATACTTTGTTATATGCTTATTTGTGTGAATATGATCTTGGATATTCTTGTGAACTACCTCAGGAAGATGATTCCCAATACTTCTTGTCCTTGGACAAGTTGTGCTCTATATATGGTAGAACTTGTGATCATATTCACTTTGGCCTTGGTCATTTTTGTCCTATCTTTGGCCAAAAAAATATTTTGTGTTTATCCCAAGATTTCCTTGCCTCTTATGGATCTTCTTAGGTTATTGGTATCCTCGTGTGTTTTATTTAATATAAGTAGTAGTGATGATCTCATTTGTGTGCATTTTTAATTCAAAATCATATATAATGTACTACTTATGGGTGAGCTCTCCTATATTATTTAGAACACACCTATTTATGCTTCTTGCTTTGATCCATATCATGTTTTATGTTCTTGGAAGTTCGATCTTTTCATTTTGGTATTTTGTTCCATCATGAAAAGTGTGAGAGTGTGGTTTATGTGTTGGAACCTTGCTCTTTTCGGAGTTGGTTTTGTCACATTCCTCGTTTCATGTTTTGACCTTTTTAGAATGAGATAAATCCTTGAGCATGTGTGTTTTTGTTTATCTTTTGCTCTTTGGCTTTTGACTTATTCATTTGTTGAACTTGTGATCATTCATGTGTTGAATTGGTTCTTTGATACAATTTGGACACCTTTTGTTGTCTCACACTCTTGTGTGTGCCATCTCGGTTTACTTGGTGTTTTTGTTCAAATTTCATCTCCTTGTTGGTTCTTGAAAGCCGTGTGCATGCATATTCTCTACATGTTTATTTCATGACATGCTTTCTTTCTTAGATCCAATATATAGGGGAAACTCCACCAAATCCTAATTGGCTAAGATGTGCATGAAATTCAATTTCATATCAATATGCACATATTTATGTGGAGTCTCTCATATGTATTGTAGTGTCACTAACTACTTTGGACCCAATATGTTTGGGAACCATTTTTGTACTTAAATGTGTTTTAGGTACATTGATGATATATTGGATGCTTGTCTCTCAATGTTGGAGAAATGGTGCTTTCATGGAAATTGGAGTCAAGCTAGGATGATCAACAAATTCATATCTTCTTCGTACTACCAATTATAGCTCGGTAACAAGTATCCCCTTCTCATGCTCATATTACTTGATTCCAACCATTTGTGGGTTGTCTTCTAGCATGATATTTTGTATTTGTTGTGGTTCTAGCTTTGGTTTTTAGAGAACTCTCTATTGCAAATGTGTGTAAGTTGAGATGAGTGCATATAATTGGGACTATACAAAATAATGCATATGACTCATCAATCCCAAATATGTCAATCTAGCAATTTTATGGCCTATCTTTTCCTCAACTTCTCTCATGTACAATAGTGAGATTTTTCTTGTTGATTTTTTCCTTTGTGATACTTGTTGCCTTTCTCCATATATTTCAACCATCTCCTTTTCCCTTGGTGATTGTTGAATATATGTAGTGTGTTGGTGTTTGAAGTTTATTAATTTACAATAAGATAAAATTGTGCCCTTGGCCATGCTTACAAGCAAAAATCTTATTGGTATATGTTATGACTTCATTTTGGCTTCCATGTGCCTTTTTGAGTGTCTTGCTTATGTGTGCATGTTTCTTTGTGGACATATGTCTTTGTGATGCATTCTACTTAGAAACTTATACACATAAGAGAAGATATTTTTTATTCATATTTTTATTTCTTGGATACCACCTTTTATTTCTTTTTTGATTCTACGGTGGCTTCCAAATTTATTTGCCTATGAGTTCTTGTTCATTTTGTTTGCATCTTCAGGCACTCATATTTGTTCTCTCATGCCTTGTATTGTTAAATGAATTTGCATGAGTTAGGATTCCATGATTATACACTTTGTTCCCAAATATAATTATTATAATTGGTGCATAATTTTGGGGAGTGATGTCTACGCACTTCTATTCTTGCAAACAGTTGTTGGGCCTCCAAGTGCACATGTTTGTAGAACAGCAGCAAGTTTTCCCTTAAGTGGATCACCCAAGGTTTATCAAACTTAGGGAGGAAGTGGTCAAAGGTATTCCCTCTCAAGCAACCCTGCAATCAAGATACAAGAAGTCTCTTGTGTCCCCAACACACCCAATACACTTGTCTGGTGTATAGGTGCACTAGTTCGGCGAAGAGATAGTGAAGTACAAGTGGTATAGATAATTATAAGTGGTAACGGTGCGAGAAAATAGCTTGATGGCATGTGGTTGACGTGGGAAAATACTAAAGGCAAACTGAAATAAAGATGAAAACAAGCAAACATGTAACAGATCTAGTTACAAACGGTGTATCAATGCTTAGAAACAGGGCCTAGGGATCATACTTTCACTAGTGAACACTCTCATATAAATATATTATTCTTTATGATACTACTCTTAACTACTCTCCAGTTGGACACTCTAATCGTTGGTAGGGCTATAACAGCACACCTCAAAGTTCATCTTTCCCATCTAGATAACCCCACACTGTCACCTTGAGTACTAGATGAGTCCAACAAACACCACAATTTCATAAAGACATCCAACTCCAAATATAACTCATAACAAGTATTTGTAATCTATAGCCTAAGTGCCACCATGGTGAGCACGCTGTCACTTTCACACACATGGGGAGAGCAGAGATTCATTAAAGCACTTGATTAGCAGAATAGATCGATAGATTACAAGCTCATGATCTCAATAAGATCATGCATAGAGAGAGATGAACACATAGCTACCGGTAGAACCCTTAGCCTCGAGAGAGAACTACTCCCTCCTCATCATGGGAATCAGGAACAGTGATGGAGATGGTGGCGGAGATCGATGGAGATGGCTCCGGGGGCACTTCCCCATCCCGATAGGGTGCCGGAACAGAGACTTTCTGTCCCCCGAATATCCCCTTCGGTGGCGGCGGCAGTGCGGAACTTTTTGTGGCTAGAGGCTTGATGATTTAGGGTTTTTGCATCAGGAGGAATATATAGGCAAAAGGGCAAGGTCGGTGGAGGTCGGAGGGGCCCACACCACCTGGTGGCGCGGCCAAGGGGGACCCGCGCCACCCTATGGTGTGGCTGGCCCCTGGCCCCTCTCCGTCTTGTCTTCTGGCTCTGTGTTCCCCTCGGTGAAATATTGACTTTGGCTTTTGTCCCGTTCAATTTCGAGAGTATTCATTTTCTGACTTTCTGGAACCAAAAACAACAGAAAACAGGTAACTGGCACTGTGGCATCTTGTTAATAGGTTAGTCCAAGAAATAATATGAACAGTACTCCAAAGTGTGGACAAAACAAAAGAAAGTAGATAAAACCAAGCCTGGAACATCAAAAATTATAGATACATTTGCAATGTATCAGGGAGCTCCCCTAATTCATTTAATAATGCTCATTTGTCTTCTTTCTCGTTTGTTGTGTCTTAATGCTTATGGGGGAGCGAGGATTCCATATTTGTGCATGATATATTCATATGCAACTATTCTATTTGTGCACAAATCTTAGGGAGCTTCTCCATTTTCATTTAAAACACACTTTTTGATCTTATCATAACATCTTGTTTTGTTCATTTGGTATCATTTGTTGTTTTCATTTGGCTCTTTTGGATCTTGTGGTTGCTTGCGTCATTTGTTGATGCTTATTTTCTTCTTTTTTTGGCAATCTTTGGGTCTTCAATATAGTTTTACTTCCTCCCAAGTATTCATCATTGGATTTGTGTGAATGCACACCTTTGGAGGAACTATCACTATATTGGCCTTCTAGAACTTGTCACCCATTTCGGCAATCGATGCCAATGGGGGAGAAGTTTTAGAGGGTTTAAGGGAAATTGGTTTATGCTTTGAGTTTGTTCTTAAGCATTTTCCTTTCATGCTCTTGCATCTTTGTGTTTCTTAGCATGTGATATATAGAGGAAACTCCTGCAATGATAATGATTGGCAATATATGCAATGAAATTCAAGTTCATCACACATGCATAGATTGTGTGTGTCGGGGGGGGGGGGCGGTTTCTCTATATATTGTGGCGGTACCAATATCACATACTTCTGTAGTATTTGATATTGGGGCTACCATTTTATTTGTTAAATTCATTATATAAACCCTCTCAAAGGGATTGTCATCAATTACCAAAATGGGGGAGATTGAAAGAGCATGTGGGCCCCCATGTGTGGTTTTGGTAATTAATGACAATCTTTATGGACTAATGTGTGTATTAAGTTGTACTTGTAGGATTTGTCCATTGGCATCGCTTGGAGCATGTGTTGTCTTCAAGGTCGATGAAGATGCATTGTGGAAGCTCAATATGCGCCATCCCTAGAAGATCTCATGTTTGGTGCTTGCCATCCTCGGTGTTTATGAATCGATGAAGACAAGGCCAAAGGATGCTGAAGGCAAAGGTATTCTTGATAGGTTTTCCCTTTTACCGGTCTCGTGTTGACCGGGTTTAGGATAGATAGCCGTACTATCAAGAGAGGCTCTCGAGTGAGTATCTCAATCATATCATTCAGAGAGAGCTCAAACCTTTGCATACTTGCATCATCATATTTGGTTGTTTATTTCTCTTATCCATGTGAGGATATAGAGCTTGTGGTTCTTCATTGCAAGCTCTTGTTCATAAAAATCGGATCCCCCTTTATATCTTGTTGTGATTTTGATCTTGGCAGTTTTCCGGATACTCACCGAGTGAGGTGTCTCACATTATTATACTTGACACTTTATAACTTGGTGATATCTAATATTTCCACTTTTAGTTGAGTATCTCTTGTTGTCCTCTTTCCAACGCAATTGGTTTCGGGTCAACCGGAGTCTCCTAGCAAAAGTTACCGTTGTTTGCATATTTTGAAGGAGTTATGCCTTAGAGGTAAATAATAAAGTGTATTATTTGATATATCTCCTGTGTGTTCATAATACGTTTCATACTGTGCTACAACTGTGTTAATACGAAACGTTAATACACGTGTGGTATGTAAACAAACCGTGCCTCTAGTTACCTCTAGTGAACTAGTTCATTGGTCATGAGAATGGTCTATGTTTCAAGACCATGGGCATTTATGCCAACTGACAATGAGGTCATTTTATTAGCTGAATAACATGATAGACAAACATCCGACTGTTATATCTTCATGAGATCTAGTTACAAAGTTCACCATTGATGATAAAACACAGAGAACCTCGTAACCCGATCCTTTGACTATGAGGTAAGGCAAATCACCATTCCGGAAGAAGCTTAGATGGTTATCTAGACACATCTCGTAACAGGGTGACCAAAAGGTGCCACTCAGGTTTTCCGAAGGGATGCGTAGAGGAGTACATATCAAGACCAGGATTTGTCTAGTCTGTGTAACGGACAGATACATGTGGCCATCTCGGTGACATTGCATTAATGAAGCTTGCAAGCATGTGACTGGGTCACGGGATGCAATTACATGAGAACGAGAAAACAAGTTCATCGGTAACGAGATCGAACTAAGGTATGCAGATACCAAAGATCAAGTCTCGGATGAATTAGGTATCGAGTGACAAAGGGAATGGGGAACGACTATCTCACGGTGCGAGCGATTGTATTCGTGAAACGCACGAGGGTCACATGGCCATCCAGGTCCCTCTGTTGATCATTGATATGAGAGTGGTCTCTATCATGTCCGAGTGTTTCCGAACCGAAGGATGTCACGCTTAAGGGTAGGGACGCTTAGGGTAGCTGATGCATCGTATGAGAAATAGAGAGAGAGAGACCGGAATAGTTTCGCTAACACCCGATGGAGATAGGAAAGGGGTCCGGAAGTTGTTTCAAAGTGAAGAGATAATATAATATGTATATTTGAATGTTAATTGGAGAATTAATATTAAATATATATTCTATTTTTTTAAAGGCACTATATTGCTAATGGGCCTCACCCGTAGGGAGGCCCAAGTGGGCAAGGCGCCTAGGGAGTGGGGGCCAGCCGACCTAGGGCTAGTGGGCCGCCCTAGTGGGGCCCACCTAGGGCCGGCGGCTGCCCCAAGGTGGCCGGTGGGTGTGGGGATTAGTCCCACCCCGCCTGGCCCCTGGGTGGTGTGCCCCCTCCCACTATATAAAGGGGTCCCCTTCCCCCTTGGAGAACACCCATTCCTCTCATTCTCTCTCTCATCTACTGTGGACTTCCCCGTAATATTGGGGAGGACCTCGTGGTTGAGTTCTCCACCTTCACACTACCGTCGTGTGATTGGCGATCCGGCATCTACTTCTTCCGCTGCTCGGCTGGATGGAAGCCCGGTTGACGTCCCCTACACCGGACGTGTGACGAACTTCGGAGGTACCACACTTGGGGTGCTGCTCGTCTTCATCAATATACGCCTTCCTGCGTAAGGCGTGCCTCTCTCTGCAAAGGTATGAATACTGTATTCCTTCTCCGTTACTTATGTCTACATAGTATAGATCCTGGTATTAGTGTTCGAGTAGATAGATTTTTTTTGTTTTCTGTTGCCGAACCCTTCAGTGGTATCAGAGCGGGTCTATGGGTAGACATGTCGTACAGATAGAACACATAGAAATATGTGGGCATTGATTCTCTAGTTGCTACCCTCTTTAGTGTTGTTGTTCATATCGTGGCACTGTTTGATGAAGCGGCCCCCAGCCGACCTCACACGGTGATTCACGAGACTGGTCCACAAATCAAAGTGGCTTAGGGGGTGTATGTCTCTTGATAGTAGTTGATATGGGATTGACACTGGAGGGCCCTGAAAAGGGAAGAAAAACGGCAATCATTGAATCCATGTTGTGGCTCAATGTTCGTAGGTGGGAAGAGGTTCTACTACGAAAGCCCTAAAGCCGCGTAAAACATGCAATAGTTAATATAGAAGCGTCTTTTTTTATTATTGCATAGGGGCAAGTATTATAACATGGCAATGACAAGTTTGTGAAATTCTCATTGAAGCTATTGATGATGATCATAAAGCTATAACCATGTCATAACACTTTACTTTAGAAGTATTACTTATTGTGCTAGTATACTTACTAGACGGTAGCATAATAAGATAATCCCTCATAGTATTCCAGTTATCGTATTCCCCTTATGTGTGCACCACCAAGAAAGTTCTTCGGTATGAGGCGATCCAGGGTTACAGGCCTGGGTGTCAAACATATCTACGTTCACATATAGTGGGTGTAAGCCATGGTGCACTACGAATACACACGAGTTAGGACTGGCGAGCCTAGCACGCTAGAGAAGCATGGCCTTAGAATACAAGAGACCGAAAGGTCGAGCATGAATCACATGGTTGATGTGATCGACATTAGGGAATGTCCACCTTTGATACTGCACTGATGGCCGTGACGATCGGGGGAGGTGCAGAGGATAGGGATCATGTGATCACTAAACGAGTAGAGGGATGTTCATTTAAGTGGGAGTTCTTTTAGTTAAAACTCGAACTCATTATTATGAACATAGTCTAAACACTTTGCAAATACTTTGTAGATGTCTCGCCCACCCACCTTCAACCTTAGCACTTTCCTCGAGAAGGACAAGCTGAAAACTGATGGAACCAACTTCACCGCATGGTTCTGCAATCTTAGGATCCTCCTAGTCCCCTACAAGTTGACTTATGTCATTGAGGCTGAGCTTCCAGCTAAGCCTACAACTTTCGCCTCTAAGGACGAAAAGAATGTCTGGCAGTCCAAGGCGGATGATTTCTCCCTCATCCAGAGTGGAATGCTCTATGCCATGGAGCCGGAGCTTCAAAAGCGTTTTGAGAAGATGAATGCTTTCGAGATCATTGAGGATCTTAAGGCTGTCTTTGCTCCACAGGCTCGTGCAGACAGGTATGATGCTTCCGAGCTCTTCTTCTCTGCTAAAATGGAAGAGCACAACAGTATTAGTGAGCACGTGGTCAAAATGTCTGGCTACGTTAAACGCTTAAACGCCTTGGATTGCAAAATCCCGGAGGAACTCGCTATAGATAGGGTGCTGCATTCGCTGCCCCTAGCTATAAGGATTTTGTGATGAACTACAGCACGCAAGGAATGACCAAGACCCTTGTTGAGGTGTTCGCCATGCTCAAAACTGCTGAGGTTGAAATCAAGAAGGAGCACACGGTGTTGATGGTCAACAAGACCACCAACTTTAAGAAACCGGGGCAAAAGGGAAAAGGCAAGAGCAAGAATCCTAAGAGGGATGGCAAGTTTGTTCCCACCACCTCAAAGGCTGCCAAGCCTGGCCCTAAGCCCGGCACTTCGTGCTTCTACTGCAAAGGGGATGGGCACTGGAAACGCAACTGCCCCAAATACCTTGAAGACAAGCGAGCTGTCAAGATAGCCATTCCGGACAAAGGTATATATGATATACATGTTATTGATGTATTCCTTACAAGCGCCAGGAGTAACACCTAGGTATTTGATACCAGATCTGTTGCTCACATTTGTAACTCTCAGCAGGATCTGCAGAGTAGGAGGCGCCTGAGGAAGGAGGAGGTGACGATGCGCGTCGGCAATGGTTCGAAAGTCGAAGTGATGGCCGCCGGCACCCTGCATCTGCGTCTACCTTCAGGATTATTGTTGGTTTTGAATAAATGCTATTATGTACCCGCACTGAGTATGAATATTGTGAGTGGGTCTTTCTTGTTGCAAGACTGTTATTCGTTTAAATCAGGAACAAATGGTTGTTCAATTTATATGAATGATGTTTTCTATGTTCATGCACCTGTACGTGATGGCTTATTCTTACTTGATCTTGATTGTGATACACACATCCATAGTGTTGATGCTAAACGTTGTAAACATAGCGACGATAATTCCATGTACATATGGCATTGCCGTCTTGGTCATATTGGTGTAAAGCGCATGAAGAAGCTTCATTCAGAAGGTCTTCTTGGATCATTGGATTTTGAATCCCTTGATACATGTGAGCCATGTCTCATGGGCAAGATGACCAAGACACCATTCTCCGGTATAATGGAGAGAGCCGTAGACCTACTTGGGATCATACATACGGATGTATGTGGACCAATGAGTGTCTCAACCCGCAATGGTTATCGTTACTTTGTTACCTATACTAACGACTTGAGCAGATATGGATATATCTACTTAATGAAGCACAAGTCTGAAACCTTTGAAAAGTTCAAGGAATTTCAGAAAGAGGTAGAGAATCAACTTAACAAGAAAATCAAGCACCTTCGATCGGATCGAGGAGGCGAGTATTTGAGTTATGAGTTTAACATGCACTTGAAGGACTGTGGGATTGTACCACATATTACGCCAGCCGGAACACCACAGTGTAATGGTGTATCGGAACATCGTAACCAAACCCTATTGGATAGCGTACGGTCCATGATGTCTTTAACTGATTTGTCTATGTCTTTTTGGGGATACGCGTTAGAAGCCGCCGCTTTTATTTTAAACCGAGCACCATCCAAATCCATGGAGACAACCCCATATGAGATATGGCATGGCAAGAAGCCATTGTTGTCATTTCTGAAAGTTTGGGGCTGTGAGGCTTACGTTAAGAAACTACAGCCTGACAAACTCGAACCCAAACCGGAAAAATGTATCTTTGTAGGATACCCAAGGGAAACCGTTGGGTATACCTTCTACAAGAAAGCCGAAGGCAAAACGTTTGTCGCAAAAACTGGCACCTTTCTTGAAAAGGAGTTTCTTGCAAAAGGAGTGAGTAGAAGGAAAATAGAGTTAGATGAAATTGTTGACCCTTCTCTCCGTATTCCGAGTAGCGCAACGGAAGCTGTTCTGAAACCGCTCTCCAACATGGAGGAAGAGCCCATTGGTACTGATCAAAACAATGACATCGAGACTTCTGAGGTTTGCAGGTCTACAAGGGTTCGTGCCACTCCAGATTGGTACAGTAGCCTTGTAATGTCTGTCATCTTAGATGATCAGGAAGAACCTGCAAACTACAAAGAAGCTATGGATAGTGCTGACTCCGAGAAATGGCTAGAAGCCATAAAATCCGAAATAGATCCATGCATCAAAACCAAGTTTGGACCTTGGTGGATCTTCTAGAAGGCCGCAAGGCCGTGGAAAATAAATGGATCTTTAAGAAAAAGACAGATGCAAATGGTAATGTAACCATTCAGAAAGCTCGACTTGTCGCAAAGGGTTTTCGACAAATTCAAGGAGTTGATTACGACAAGACTTATTCTCCCGTAGTAATGCTTAAGGCTGTCAGGATTTTAATAGCAATTGCTGCACATTTCGACTATGAAATTTGGCAGATGGATGTCAAGACCGCATTCCTCAATGGTCACATTGATGAAGAGTTGTATATGATGCAACTAGAAGGTTTTGTCAATCCTAAGGACGCTGGAAAGGTATGCAAACTTCAACGGTCCATTTATGGATTGAAGTAAGCATCTCGGAGCTGGAACCAACGTTTTGATCAAGTGATCAAGAGTTTTGGATTTGTCCAAAACCAACAAGAGTTCTGTGTTTACAAGAAAGCGAGTGGGAGCTCGGTTGTTTTCTTAGTAGTATATGTGGATGACATATTACTCATGGGAAACGATGTGGATCTTATGAATAGCGTGAAAGCATATTTAAGTAACCAATTTTCCATGAAGGATCTAGGTGAAGCTGCATATATATTAGGAATGAAGATCTATAGAGATAGATCGAGACACTTAATAGCATTAAGTCAGAGTACTTACATAGATAAGATTTTGAAGAGGTTCAAAATGGAAAACACCAAGAGGGGTTTTACACCTATGATGAAGATTTGCAACTTGAGTATGACTCAATGTCCTGTAACAGACAATGAAAGAGAAAAGATGTCTTACATCCCCTATGCTTCAGCAATAGGATCTACCATGTATGCAATGCTTAGTACCCGACCTGATGTGGCATTGGCTCTTAGTTTGACGAGCCGATATCAGAGTAATCCAGGACCGGATCACTGGACAGCTGTGAAAAATATCCTAAAGTATCTAAGGAGAACAAAGGATATGTTCCTAATCTATGGAGGAAATGATGAAGCTCTAAACGTAACAGGTTACATAGATGCGAGCTGGAATTCAGATCATGATGACTCGAAGTCTCAAACAGGATTTGTTTTCTTGGTGAATGGTGGGGCGGTAAGCTGGAAGAGCAAGAAGCAACCGGTGGTGGCACAATCTTCAATGGAATCTGAATACATTGATGCGGCTGATGCAGCAAATGAAGCTGTTTGGCTAAGGAATTTCTTCATTGAACTGGGAGTT
Organism: Avena eriantha; assembly: GCA_910589775.1. Classification (NCBI taxonomy): domain Eukaryota; kingdom Viridiplantae; phylum Streptophyta; class Magnoliopsida; order Poales; family Poaceae; genus Avena; species Avena eriantha. Next base: position 231,747,548 of record OU342745.1, read on the forward strand.
TTTCCCAATGCGCAAAACCCCGTGACAATCTATTGTGATAACACGGGAGCTATTGCAAATGCAAGGGAACCAAGGACTCATTCCACAGCCAAACATATCAAGCTTAGATTTCACGTCATCCAGCAAAATGTTGACGAAGGTGAAGTCAAGATTTGCAAAGTAGATACAGAACGAGCAGATCCGTTGATGAAAGCTCTCCACTTAGACAAGCATGAACAACACTGAGATTCCATTGGTGTTAGGTTCCTGCCTATTGTAAACTAGTTTTATATACTCTAGTGCAAGTGGAAGACTGAAGGAGTTATGCCCTAGAGGCAAATAATAAAGTGTATTATTTGATATATCTCTTGTGTGTTCATAATATGTTTCATACTGTGTTAATACGAAACTTTAATACACGTGTGGTATGTAAACAAACCGTGTGTCTAGTTACCTCTAGTGAACTAGTTCATTGGTCATGAGAATGGTCTATGTTTCAAGACCATGGGAATTTATGCCAACTGACAATGAGGTCATGTTATTAGCTGAATAACATGATAGACAAACATCCGACCGTTATATCTTCATGAGATCTAGTTACAAAGTTCACCATTGATGATAAAACACAGAGAACCTCGTAACCCGATCCTTTGACTGTGAGGTAATGCAGATCACCATTCCGGAAGATGCTTAGATGGTTATCTAGAGTCATCTCGTAACAGGGTGACCAAAAGGTGCCACTCAGGTTTTCCGAAGGGATGCGTAGAGGAGTACATATCAAGACCAGGATTTGTCTAGTCTGTGTAACGGACAGATACATGTGGCCATCTCGGTGACATTGCATTAATGAAGCTTGCAAGCATGTGACTGGGTCACGGGATTCAATGACATGAGAACAAGAAAACAAGTTCATCAGTAAAGAGATCGAACTAAGGTATGCAGATACCAAAGATCAAGTCTCGGATGAATTAGGTATCGAGTGACAAAGGGAATGGGGAACGACTATCTCACGGTTCGAGCGATTGTATTCATGAAACGCACGGGAGTCACATGGCCATCCAGGTCCCTCTGTTGATCATTGATATGAGAGTTGTCTCTATCATGTCCGGAGTGTTTCCGAACCAAAGGATGTCACGCTTAAGGGTAGGGACGCTTAGGGTAGATGAAGCATCGTATGAGAAATAGAGAGAGAGACCGGAATAGTTTCGGTAACACCCGATGGAGATTGAAAAGGGGTCCAGAAGTTGTTCCGAAGTGAAGAGATAATATAATATGTATATTTGAATGTTAATTGGAGAATTAATATTAAATATATATTCTATTTTTTTAAAGGCACTATATTGCTAATGGGCCTCACCCGTTGGGAGGCCCAAGTGGGCAAGGCGCCTAGGGAGTGGGGGCCAGCCGGCCTAGGGCTAGTGGGCCGCCCTAGTGGGGCCCACCTAGGGCCGGCGGCTGCCCCAAGGTGGCCGGCGGGTGTGGGGATTAGTCCCACCCCGCCTGGCCCCTGGGTGGTGTGCCCCCTCCCACTATATAAAGGGGTCCCCCTCCCCCTTGGAGAACACCCATTCCTCTCATTCTCTCTCTCTCTCATGTACTGAGGACTTCCCCGTAATATTGGGGAGGACCTCGTGGTTGAGTTCTCCACCTTCACACTACCGTCGTGTGATTGGCGATCCAGCATCTACTTCTTCCGCTGCTCGGCTAGATCGGAGCCCGGTTGACGTCCCCTACACCGGACGTGTGACGAACTTCGGAGGTACCACACTTGGGGTGCTGCTCGTCTTCATCAATATACGCCTTCCTGCGTAAGGCATGCCTCTCTCTGCAAAGGTATGAATAATGTATTTCTTCTTCGTTACTTATGTCTACATAGTATAGATCATGGTATTAGTGTTCGAGTAGATAGAATTTTTTTGTTTTCTGCTACAAAACCCTTCATATTTGCCTTTGTTTTATTTGGAAAAAGAAAAATGGGTCTTGTGCTGGGCCGAACGGTACAAGCACTCACGGTACCGGCCGCCCCTGAGCTGTGCGTACTTCCCTCTGCTCGGCCTGGTTGCGGTGACTGGTGGTATCGGCCCACCACAGTAGTACCGCCTGGGCAGGCCGGTACTACCGGGCCGGCCCATCCTGGCTCCCTTCCCCCGCCTCGCCCAGCTTGCTTGATCCCACGCCCTGCTTTGCCTCTACTCTTTCTTGCTCACTTGCCTCGCCGCACAACACGCCCCACTCGCCTTGGACCGGCCCAGGTCTGCCCCAGCTCCCAGGCCGCCGCTCGCCAAGCTTCCGCCAGCCCGCTGCCCCGCTTGGCTCGCGCGTGCTCGCTCCCGCACTGCGCCCTCGCTCGCTCCGCTGCTGGCTGCTGCTTCGTCTGCGCACGCGTTGGGAAGCTGTTGTTGGTGTGGTGCAGTAGTACCTGTAGTACCCGGTTCTACCGGCCCACCCAGGAAAATAAGCCCCAACGGCCATATGTCCTAGCCCCATATATATAGCTCGTTTTTCCCTTTTGTCTAGAGTTGCTTCTTCTCCTTCTTTGCCCAAGCTTTGCCTAATATTTGACGCATATCTTTGCTTGATTTCTTCCTCCCCCTCCATTGATTCTTGCCAATATTTGAGGGGTAGTTAGAGGGGATCTAGATATATACTTTGACCAAAGCAAATCCACTCTTTGTGAGTGAATCTTTGGGATCTAGATCTTTGGGGCTTTTTGTGTTCCCCATTTGTGTTCTTCCCCTCTTGTTCCCCCAAGTGCTTTAGTAGCCTTGTTGGAACTTGAGAGTGAAGATTCGGGGCATCTTTCTGGTGTTCTTGCCTTTTGCATTTGGTGCATCGGTGTGTGTTCTCTTCGGAGGATTTGTTCGGTGATATAAATTGGAGCTAGTCCCTCTTGAGTTCTTGGAACCCTAGACGGTTGTGTGGCCTTCAATTAAGTTGTGAAGCTCCCCAAATATTGAGGCCTTGGTGGAGATTATTGGGAGCCTCCAATTAAGTTGTGGACATAGCCCCAATCTTGTACGGGTTCGGTGACCACCCTCAAGTGTCCCATAGTGAAACGGGTGCTCGCTCGCGTGGTGGGTGCTCGGGAGAATAGGGTGAGGCCTTGGTGGCGTTGGTGGTCTTAGTACCGCCCACCCCTCCAACGAGACGTACTCCCTTGTTGGGAGGAACTCGGTAAAATATTGTCGTCCCCGCGTGCCTCGGTTATCTCTATACCCGAGATCTTTACTTATGCACTTTACATTGTGATAGCCATCATGCTTGAAGTAATTATCTTGCTATCGTATTGTTGCTTGTCTTGCTTAGCATAAGTTGTTGGTGCACATAGGTGAACCTTAGTATATCTAGGCTTTGTTATTAACAAAATAAAACGCTAGTTTTATTCCGCCATTGTTAATCCCATCTCGTAGAATTTTTTAACCGCCTATTCACCCCCCTCTAGGCGACATCCGTGATCTTTCACTTTGGATATCTCCTTGACCACCTTGGTCATCACTTGATCTTCTTTACTTTCTTCTTCTCCCAACCTTGAATCCAACATATGGTTCAAGCATTGCCTATGGATAAATCCTACAAGTAAAGCTCAATGCAGATATAAGTCCATAAAGATTGTCATTAATTACCAAAACCACACATGGGAGCACACATGCACTTTCAGTCTCCCCCATTTTGGTAATTGATGATAATCCCTTTGAGAGGGTTTACATTAGGAATTAACTAAACAAAACGTTGTGCTAACATCAAATACAACACAAGTATGTGATGTTAGTACAACCACAATATATATCAAACTCCCCCACAATCTATGCACGTGTGGATGAACTTGAATTTCATTGCATATCTTGCCAACCATTACTGGTGGTGGAGTTTTATCTATATATTCAAGATGCCATGCAACACACTAAGACGCAAAGCACACGAGGCAAGTGTTTAAGTATAAAACTCAAAGCACACAACCAAATTCCCTATAACACTCTAAAACTTCTCCCCCATTGGCATCGATTGCCGAAATGGGTGAAAAACTTTAGAAGGCCAATTTAGTGAGAGTTCCTCCATATGGTGTGCATTTCTTATAAAATGAGTAGCATCAAATGCACGTATCCAATAACGAATACCAGGAGGAAATCAAACTAAACCGAGGATCCAAAGATTTCAAAGAAATAAAATGGTGAAGAAGCATCAACGAATGAAGCAAGCAATCAAAAGATCCAAAGAAGCACTTCACAAAAGGAAGATACCAAAAGAAAGATAGATATTATGATAAGGTTGAAAAGAGAGTGATCTAAATAATATGAGGTGACTCCCCAAGGGTTGTGCACAAATTATAATTTGCATTTGACTATAATGAGCAAGAGATAAGATATTATGATTAGAGCAAATGAGTGTTTAGATGAAAATAGGAAGCTCCCCAAGGTTCATGCAAAACAAAGCACACAATTATGAAATCCTAACTCCCCATAATCAAACAAAACACCAAACAAGATCAAGAAAGCAAATGCATGTTCTTAGGTAAATTAGGAAAGCTCCCCAAGGTTTATGCACCAAATATAATAATTGCTTTGAATGCAAAGTGCATAAACATGGTATCCTTGCTCCCCCAAACTTACATAACAACACAAAGGCATGAGAGATCAACTTTCTTAACACCAACGAGTGCCAAAAGATGCAAATGAAAAGGTCAAGCACTCAAAGCAAAACGTTTGGAGCCACAAAAGAATAAAAAGGAGCACCAGGTGTAGACTCCAAAGCAAAAGGATATCAGCTAGATATTTAGCCATAGTCATGTGTATAAGTTTCTAGGTAGACAACAATCACCAAGATATACATCCACAAAGAAACATGTATGCACAAAATGGTTACTCAAGAATGAACAAGATATCCAAACGAAAGTCATAGATAATGCCAATAAGATTTTTTGCTAGAAAGCATGGCCAAAGGCTCAAATTTATCTTACTGAATATCAATGATCTTCAAACACCAACTACTACATCACAACTATCACAAGGGAACAAGAGATAGTTGGAATGCATTGGGAAAGGCAATGATGTCTACACACTTCTATTCTTGTAGACAGTTGTTGGGCCTCCAAGTGCAGAGGTTTGTAGAACAACAACAAGTTTTCCCTTAAGTGGATTACCCAAGGTTTATCGAACTCAGGGAGGAAGTGGTCAAAGGTATTCCCTCTCAAGGAACCCTGCAATCAAGATACAAGAAGTCTCTTATGTCCCCAACACACCCAATACACTTTTCAAGTGTATAGGTGCACTAGTTCGGCGAAGATATAGTGAAATACAAGTGGTATGGATAATTATAAGTGGTAACGGTGATATAAGATAACTTGATGGCGTGGAAAAATCTAAAGTAAAACTGAAATAAAGATGGAAGCAAGCAAACATGTAACAAATCTAGTAGCAAACGGTGTTTCAATGCGTAGAAACAAGGCCTAGGGATCATACTTTCACTAGTGAACACTCTCATATAAATATCTTCTCTTTATCATACTACTCTTAACTACTCTCCGGTTGGACACTCTAATCGATGGTAGGGCTATAACAGCACACCTCAAAGTAAGCCTTTCCCATCTAGAAAACCCCACACTGCCACCTTGAGTACTAGATGAGTCCAACAAACACCACAATTTCATAGAAACATCCAACTCCAAATATAACTCATAACAAGTATTTGTAATCTCTAGCCTAAGTGCCACCATGGTGTGCACGCTATCACTTTCACACACATGGGGAGAGCAGAGATTCATTAAATCACTTGAGTAGCAGAATAGATCTATTGATTACAAGCTCATGATCTCAATAAGATCATGCATATAGAGAGAGAGATGAACACATAGCTACCGGTAGAACCCTTAGCCTCGAGAGAGAACTACTCCCTCCTCATCCTGGGAATCAGCAACGGTGATGGAGATGGTGGTGGAGATCGATGGAGATGGCTTCGGAGGCACTTCCCCGTCCCGGTAGGGTGCCAGAACAGAGACTTTCTGTCCCCCAAATCTCCCCTTCGGTGGCGGCGGCGCTGCGGAACTTTTCGTGGCTGGAGGCTTGATTATTTAGGGTTTATGCATCGGGAGGCTTCTTATAGGTGACGAGGCAAGGTCGGTGGAGTGCCAGGGGGCCCACACCACCTGGTGGCGCGGCCAGGGCCAGCCCGCGCGACCACATGGTGTGGCCGCCCTGTGGCCCCTCTCCGTCTCGTCTTCTGGCTCCGTGAGTCTTCCCGTAAAATAGGCACTTTGGCTTTTGTCCTGTCCAATTCCGAGAATATTGATTTTCTGACTTCCTGGAACCAAAAACAGCAGAAAATAGGCAGCTGGCACTGTGGCTCTTGTTAATAGGCTAGTCCAAGAAATCATATGAAAAGTACTCCAAAGTGTGGACAAAACACAAGAAAGTAGATAAAACCAAGCATGGAACATCAAAAATTATAGATACATTTGCAATGTATCAGGCAACAAGTATCATAAAGAACAAATAAACCTTGCAAATTCATCCATATTGCACATGATAGAAATTGAGGAAATGATTGCCAATAGAATTGCTAGATTGGCATATGTGGGATTGGTGAATCATAAACATGATTTTTATATACTCCCCAAAATATGCATGCATCTCAAATTACTCGTGCCACAATAAGGATGATACAATAAAATTCTTGCAAGAACCATAATAAAATCAAGTGAAGGAAATCATGCCATGATGCAACCACAAATGTTGGATGCTAAAAAAGTATGCATGAGAGGGATACTTGTTATCGAGATACCATTGGTAGGATGTAGTAGATATGAGTTTATTGATCATCCTATCTTGCCTCCAGTTATCATTTAGTCACCACATCTTCTTATTATTTAGACAAGCATCCAATGTATCTCCAATGTACCTAAAACACATTCAAGTACACAATGGTCCCAAAACTAGTTGGGTCCAAAGTAGTTATATACACTACAATACATAGGACAAAGTCCACAAACACATGTGCATATTGATATGAAATTGACTTTCACGCACATCTTAGCCAAAATATGATTTGGTGGATATTCCCTTATATATTGGATCAAAGAAAGCAAGCATACCATAATATATACATTTAGTAAATATGCATGCACAAGACTTTAAAGAACCAAAAGGAGATATAGTTTGAAAAAAACACCAAGAAAACCAAGAAGGCACACCAAAGTGTGACACGACTAACGGTTGTCCAAAATTTATCAAGGACCAAATCAACACATGATAGACCTCAAGCTCAACAAGTGAACAAGGCAAAAGCCAAAGAGAAAAGGGGATAAACAAATAAAAATGCTCAACAATTTATCTCATTCAAATGGTTAAATATAAGGCATGGAATGAGAAAATAAACTCCCAAACAAAATAGCAATTGAAAAATAAATGGTTCCAACAAAATAACCAAACTCTCAACATTTTTCAAGAATGGCACAAAGTACCAAAGAAAATATTTATCTCCCAAAGCATAGAACATGGTATGGATCAAATCATGTCATGAAGAAGCATAAAATGAGTGTTCTAAATAATATAGGAGATCTCCCCCATGATTAGTGCATTATTTAAGATTTTGCATTTGAATACAAAATGCACACACATGGGATCATCATCCCTACCTACATCAACTAGATAACTAAGTAATTTCAAGACAAATAATGATCGACAAGAGTCAAGCAAGTCATGGGAGACAAAGCACAACAAATTTCTTGGCTAGAAATAAGGAAAATAAAGCAAAAGTCAATGTGAAAATGATCAATAAGGTCTACCACATATAATAGTACTGATTGCCCAAGGACAAAGGACTTGCAAATATTTCCCGGTGGTAGATAACAAATATATCCAAGATTATATTCACAAAGAGAAAGAAAATGTCAAAATATAGGAATTAAAAACCAAGACATGAAAGAGGTCCTTGAGGGTTTCAACTATTTAACAAATCACGCGAAGCAATGATTGGAATAACTAGAGGCAAATTTTTTGCCAACATAGATATAAGAATTCATATATGATGAAACCCATACGAAGGAAATCTCTTGCAAACAAGATCCAAAAGACAAGGAATAAAAGCATTATACCCAAAAGGATTTGTTTGAGCTCACGTGCCACATAGGACCTAGATAATATCCAATATCAATTCTATGTGACACAACCTCAACTTTTCACATTTTCTCGATTTGTAATATGCACAAAGTATATTACTCCCCCATAATGTGATAAAACATTTCTTTTCACAAGATTCAAATAAAATACAACAGGAGAACATTAATGGATATTATAGAATTTGAATTTCTCATGAGCATGACATACCACGTAGAGACTAGATAATCTTGATATATCAATTCTAAGTGATATTCCTCATATACACACATTTAGGATTGTGAGGTGCCCCAAAGGACATCACACTCCCCCAAAATAGGATAGTCCATTAATCTCCCGTAAGAGCCAACAAAGATATAAACAAGATGCAATAGGCTCAAAGCACAAAAACACATACATGGTGTGCAAGCCACATACACAAACTTGATTTCTCAAGTTAAGCAAGTAGGAAGCACAACATATACACAACATATGCAAGGTACAAAACTAGCACATGCACAAGGGGCAAGTAACTTTCAATGTAAAAGAGTTGAGAACATGTTACCGCAACGAGGAGCAATGGATACATGATAGAGATATGATAACCTAAATGACTTGGCTTGAGAGAATATAATTGAAGTCCCCTTAATTCTTCATGATGTAGCCACACCTCCAATGCCCTCCAACAAACACCTATTGATCAAGTTTTAGGTTGATGGTCCCCAACCAAGTTGGGTCCTAAGAAGTTAGTCACAATAGGCTTGGCAACCCAAATGCTTCTTTTCTTGACACTACTTTGAGCACCAACATATTTGGCAAACACATTGCCAACCTCATCCTTCCTAAGAGAATAAACATCATCAATCATGATTGTGTTGGATGAGGAGTTACCAATAGTGCAGGAGGAAGAGATGTGATCCTTCTCACGACATAAGTAGCAAGTTCTTCTCTTCCCATTATTTTCACTTGATTTCTCCACAATGGGAGTATAAGCTTGAATCTTATTGGGAAGTGGCCCTTCTCCAACTTGAGATAGGCCATGACCTTGAACTAGAGGCCACTTCCATTTTTGCTTCTCACCAAGAGGCTTCTTCTTCAAGGGGCAAGATCTAACATGGTGCCCTTCAATTTTGCACTTGAAGCAAACAATCTTGGCCGAATTCTTGACTTGTTCTTGGCCCTTCGTATTGTTGCTCTTGGACTTCTTCTTGTTAGTGGACTTGTTATTGACATTGGATTTAAATCCAAGCCCACTCTTGTCATTGTTTTTTTTGGACACTCAAGATCTTGTTGAGTGTGGTCTTCCCTTCATGACCCTTTTGCAAGTCATTCTTCAAAGAAGTGACTTGAGCCTTGAGCTCTTTGATTTCCTCTACATGGTTAGTGACAACACATTTACTAGAGGAAGTAGAAATTTCATTGCTAGAGCAACAAGGCAAAGGATGTAATTCATCACAAGATTAAGCAATAATGTGAGTGGACGAATTAAAAGGACTAGCACATGGAAATATACCATTATTCGTAGAGATTGTGCTAGTGACCACATGAGGCTCCGAAGCTGTTACCTTTGTACAGCTAGCCTTATGAGCTAACTTTAGCCTAGCATGGGATGCTAGAAGATCCTCATGAGATCTTGATAGCTTACCATGACTTTCTTCCAAGATCCCATACTTGCTAGTTAGCAAAGCAAGTTGAGTCTTTAGCTCAACATTCTGCTTCACAAGAAATAGAGTTAGTAGCACAATCATCATAATTAATTGCAAGAGGTGAGGGCAACTTCGAAAGCTATTTTGAGTAAGAGGCTTTAGTTGCTCATGTGACTCGGTGAGTTTGATGAGCTCACCATTGATGACCCTAGAGCCATTTTTGAGGGGCTCAAAATCCTCAAGAAGTTTAGCATAAGCAACTTGAAGCTCATCATTTTTTACTTTTGAGACCACTGGCCACCTTAGGACCTCTATCATGAGATTCCTTCACTCTAGACAACTCTAGAGCAAAAGTATTCTCAAGAGATTCCTTAGTGGTTTGTTCCTCTTTAAGAGCTTCATTTAGATGTGGAATTTGATTAGCATACTCACGCTCAAGGCTACTCATTTTATCAATGGTGTTCTCATGCTCCACAATTTGTGCTTCTAACTTATCAATATGTTCTTTGCTCTTAATAGCAAAGTCCAAGATTTCAACGAAGTTAGAGCAAGCAATATTATTCTTAACAAGAGCATGATAAACCATCTCACCCTTTTCATATAAATCATCAACATCCAACTCTTCTAATTATCCTCATCCTTATCATCACAAGAGGTATTGGGTTCCAAAGTAGGAGTTACCTTTGAATCCCTAGCCATAAGGCATAGGTGGGTACCATGAGATGATGATGGTGATGATGATGATGAAGAATTATTTGAAGCTTCATTCAATATCTTATCTTGGCCAATAGGATCTTTGTTTTCCTATACATGGTTAGCAACACAAGTACTAGAGGAAATAGAAGCATTTTTATCATGGCAACAAGGCAAGGAGAGCATATCATCATGAGATCTATTGGGGCAATTTATACATCATATGCAAGAACTATCAACACTAGCATGTAACTCATATATAGTGCTAGATGTGTTTAAGTCCAGAGATGAACCATTGCAATGAGATAGAGAAGAAAGATCAATAAGAGTCAACTCAGTATCAACATTGCAAAGTTCACCACCACTCACCATCTCATTACCTTGTGTCTTACCACACTTTGGTGAAGTGGAAGAAAAGGAGAACTAATCTCGACCGGAAGTGGAAGCAATACAATCATCCTCAATAATGTTGGAAACATCATATTTATCTTGAAGTTTTGTCCATAACTCATGGGCGCTCCAAAAAGGTATGATTGAAGAAGTAACTACATAGCTCAAAGCATTAACAAGAACATCAGAAGCTTGAGCATCGAGATATAAGTTTTTCTCATCCTCATAAGATAGATTTTTGAAATCCATAGGAGGATAAAAACCTATATCTACAATACACTCCAAATTTGGGTCCATCTCCCAAAAATGAATAAGCATACGAGTTTTCCATACATCATAATTTGTGCCATTGAATATGAACATTTCATTGTGCATTAATCCCCTATCCGACATCTTCCCTCTCAAGACGGTGAAGCCTAAAATGAGAGACCGGGCTCTGATACCAATTGAAAGGACACATATGTCGCCTAGAGGGGGAGGGTGAATAGGCGGTTTAAAACCTTTACGAGATGGGCTTAACAAAGGCGAAATAAAACTAGCATTTACTTTGTCAAGCACAAAACCTATATATACTATGGTTCACCTATGTTCACCAACAACTTATGCAAAGAAAGACAAGCAACTACGTGATAGAAAGATATAGACTTCAAGCACGGAGGTTATCACAAAGTAAGGTGCATAAGAAAGAGCTCGGGTATAGAGATAACCGAGGCACGCGGAGACGACGATGTTTTACCGAGTTCCTCCCAACATGGAGTACGTATCGTTTAGAGAGGGGGTGGTTTGAAACCACCAACGCCACAAAAGGCCTCCCTTGTTCTCCTATGAATCTCACCCCAACGGGATCGATCCACACTTCCACTATCGGTACACTTGTCGGTGGCAATCCGTAACCTCTCACAAGGTTGGGGCACTTATCCACAACTCAATTGGAGGCTCCCAACAAACAAGCTTGGGGAAATCTCCACAACTAATTGGAGGCCCCAAGTAATCCACAAACCTGCAATACAACCAAACCATCTAGGGTTCCAAGAACCCAAGAGTAAAAAGCTTCTCACCTTTCACCCAATCGAATCCTTACCGAGAACTCAAACCGATGCACCAAATGCAATGGCCAGAACACACGAAGTGCTCAAGTCCTTCTCTTACAAATTTCACCAAAGCTACAAAAGCTTATGGGGGAGTAGAGCAAGAACAATGGAGGAAATCCACAAAAGACTCCAAGATCTTGATCCCAAGATGTTCCCCTCACTTAGAGGAGAGATTGATTGGTGGAGTTATAGATCTAGATCTCCTCTTTCAAATCCCTCAAGAATATGCAAGAATCAATGGAGGGATTGAGGGATAGCAAGCCCAAGAAGGTCAGCAATGGAGGGGAGAACTTACAAGGAAGGTTAGTGTAACATCCCAAAACTTCAAACCAAGCTTATCAAGATCCAAATTATCAAATTTAGGGTTAACAAAAACATTCCCAAATTAAAAATAAAAGCATTCATGTGTATGTGCATTTAAGTTAGGAATTGATTTTAATTGCCATGGTTCTGTGATTCTTTGGTGGTAAAATGTTTCTTAGGTGAAATAAACATCATCTAAATCATTCCCAAACTTTTCCCAAAGAAAAACAACTCAAAATAAATAATTGAAGTGAATGGTCATTTTTGCCAAATTAACTATCATGCCTACTTTGGCTATTCCTAGTACTCAAAACTTAACAAAAACATGTGTGGATCTTTACACCCCTTGATAGTACACATAATGAGGTACCAAGGCCCACTTTGTGATCTGCTAAAAACATTCAAATGCTAATTTTAAATGACAGTTTAAAATTGAATCTAATTCATATGGGAAGATCCCACTATTTCAAAAACCACTCAAACAAGATCAGTTTTCAAAACCGAAGCACCCACAGAGTCTCAAGCTTATGCCTAGCAAACCCACCAAAAATCTTTTCAAAATTCAAAAGTTTATTTCTTGCGGCCATTTAATCAAACACTTGGCAGGCAGGGTTAAACTCTAAATCCTAGCTCACTGTTTTGAATAGGGTTTTGCCCCCAAATGATCTCCATTTAATCCCCTTGTCCCCTCATGATCTAACCATGCCATTAGCACCTCACCCCCTTGTCCCTAGCCCAAGTGCCGAGCCACCCCGAGCACCAGCTCGCCTGCCGACCATGCACTCACCCCAGCAGACCACCTCCCCTCTCTCGCCATGTCTAGGAGGTAGCCAGGAGATCACCGCCACCCTCTGTCCCCTCCCCGAGCCAAGCTCAGCAGTGGACCACTGAGGAGAGCCCGCGCCCAGTGCCACCGCGCCATGCCGAGCACGCGCCAGAGCGTCACGCCCGGCACGCGTGCACAAGCCGCCGCTCGACCGCAGCCCGCGCCCACCACTCCGCCACGACCCAGGGAACACAACGGACATGCCCGTTTGCCGCCCAACGCACCACAGCCACCGCTCGCCATGGACACTGCCGCCTCTGCCACTCAGAGAGCCAGCTGCCCCCGACCGCATACCACCGCCCCTAAGCCCGCATTAAGTTCCTAGAGCCCCGCCAGGAGACCGCCCGTCGATCGCCACCCTCAGCCATGCCGCTAGCCGCCCGTAGCCATGTCGCCATCGTCGCCTGCCCATACCTCTCGGTCTCGCCATCGAGCCTATAAAAGGAGGGCACCCCCAGCCAGTTGAAGCACACCACTCCACTTCCCTCACCTCACTAATCATCCCACAGCATTAGCCGAAGCAAGGGGAGCAACAGCTCGCCGAAATTGCACCGGAGCAGGCCGCCTCTGGAGGAGAAGGGTGCCGCTGATTGCGACCACCCCCGGAGCTGCCTCGGCCGTCCCTGAGCTCGACGTCGACCACCAGTCTATTTGCTCGCCTCGCCGTTGTCGCTGGAGCCCTGGTACGCCCCCTATGCACCCCCACCGGGCCGCTAGGGTTCGAGCTCGCCGGCGATAGGTCCGTCGTCGACGACAAGCCACAGCCGTTGATCCCTACTCTAATCCAACGTCTCACATCGCCCCGTACCGCTTCGCGCGTTATGAGCCGCTGACTTGTGGACCCCCTGTCAGTTGAGCCCCGCGCCATGGAGTGACACTGGGCCGGCCCGTTAGAATTTCGCGCGCGACCCAGTTAGTTTGAATTAAGATTTTTCTTTTTAGTTTAAACTTAGTTCTGTCTCTGAGTTTGAAAATCAATTCAGAGAGATTTACAAATCCAAATTGCATGAAACTAATTTTTCCTGAAAGGTATTGAAATGATATATCCAAGCCCGTTGGATTTAATTCAATTAGAGTTATAGATCTCTCCTAGTAAAAATAACAAAACAGAAGCATTTGCACCTTGCAACATTTTTATAAAATCCACCAAGATAGATTTTGAGTTGATTCCAACTCTCAAAAATCACATTTCATCAGATCTATCTGAATATGTAATAATATTAAGGTTTACATGCAGTGATTTTGGACTAGTACCAAAATAATGCTATATAGGCATTTCTAGTCACTTTAAATCATTAAATATTGAACTTAAACCAAAGTAATTATGATCCAACCCTTAAATCAGATTCCCACATGCTAGAATATGTGGTGATTACATGTGTACACATGAGCCCATGTTTTAAGTGGTGAATATTAAATCTTAGTTAAATTTTCAATGAGTAGAAATTACTTTTCTAAATTAAAAAGAGTGAAACTATTAAATTAGACTTGTGATGCTTGAGATGATAATAGATCATCAAATGTGTGTCTTAGAATGCTAATTAGACTAGTTAAGTATTGTTTGGTGATTGTGTACTTCGTATGTATTTATAGACGGTAGTACCGACCAAGCTTTCGAGGAGGAGGAGTTCTACCAAGAAGAAGAAGAAAACTTCAGCCACTGCACTACCCAAGGCAAGCTAACACTTGCAAGTATAATGCTTAGCAAGCTAAGATTAAACTAGATGGTTTAGCAAAGATGCTTTAGGCATGCTTTGGTCACACTACTTTGACTATTAGATACCCCACGTCTTATTTACAAGCTTTACTCCCTTTACTTCACCCAAAGTTCTTTACTTGTTTTGAAGGTAGCATAAAGAGTAGAAAACTTGACCTATTTAGAACCCCTTTAGATGTCATTCTATGGCATGAGATTGAACCCATCTTTTACACCTTAGTGAACACTCTTAACTTACTAGCTTAGAGTAGATCAAAAATTTGAGTCACTTTAGATGGGAACACTTGGTGAAAATGAATTGTGAAAACCTTGGAATGATGATTCATTCTATTGAGATGTTTTGACATGTGTTGAGAAACACAAATGGTTTATGATGGGGAAATGTTGAGGCATGAGCCTTAACCCTTTTACAAAACTGATGGTTTTCGGATGCGATACCATACCAAATTTACCGTACAACCACACTACCTGAATTGGGTAAGGCTTAGCTGGAAATTTATATGCATTAGTATTAGTTCCCTCGCGGGAGAGGTCTGAGCTGAGGCGACCTCTCACTGGTGTCCACCTATGCAGTGCCCAAGATGACTGATGGTCATGGTTGGGAGGCCATGCTCATAGGAGAGGTGCTTATACTAGGGTGTGTAAAGGGAAAGTTATGTTTGATTATCTGCATACTAAGTATGATGATTCAGGGTTATCCCTGACAGATGTATCAAATCTTGTGGTGAAAGTGTACCACCTCTGCAGAGTGTCAAACTATTCGAATAGCCGCGTCCGTGGTTATGGACATTTGGAATGGCCATACTGTTTCGTTGTCAGCTGTTTTCAAAATGACTTATGAAATGAATGATGAATCTTGACTTGACCACAACATGGTTGTTTCTATGACAATAGCTTCCCAACTTAAGTGATTCTAGAACTTTATTTTATCTTTCTTTGTTTCAGAACTCAACTTAGGTTTCAAACTTAACTTCATAGTTAAACTTAGATTTAGCACTTTAACCTAGAACTATATTTACTTGTTAGTGGTAGTTTGCGAGTACTTAAAGAGTACTCATGGCTTGTGTCCCTGGCTATTCTCATTGCCAGACTATGAAGGAGACTATCAAGATGATGGCCAGCAGGACAGCTATGATAACTAGGACTATCTGCCTTCGTCAGCATTGCCTGTGCCCCTGAAGATGGACCCCACCGCTACGCTTATCTTTTATTTCCGTTGCTTGTTGTATTACGACTGGATCATGAGATCCTTATTTGTGTAAGACCTTATGTATGGTTTGTAATGGATGATGTACTATGATATCCAATCCGTTATGTCTCGCAAAAATGGTAATTCTGGGATTGTGAGGTATGGCATAACGGGCATCTGGGATTAAAAATCCGGGTGTTGACAAGTTGGTATCGGAGCCATCCTGACCATAGGAGACCCTAGTTAGAATGGACGTCCAAACAAAAACTTAGTTTCAAAACCAAAGTGAGTATTTATGAAAAACTATCTCCTCTCTTATCCTTGTGGATTCATTCTTTCTCAAAAATTCATGTTCCTCAAAATTCTTGCACTACCACTTAAAATTTGACACACTTGATCACCTCACTAATTTCCTCATCCTTTTCTTGTAGATGGAGACTCAGTTCAGCAAGTTTTACCAGTTGGAAAATGGAGGTCAGCTGATCTTCGAGAGGGATCTAGATTCACTGTCGGAGTTACTGGGACGCCCACATCCGGAGTTTCTTGGAGCTCAACTTCCAGGACCCCCAGGAGGAGACTTACAGTGGCTAGTCACCGCAGATCTTAGAGGAAGCATCGAAGCACCAACTTCTGGGAGAATTCAGTTCTCCGTGAGAGAGAACAACTGGCTGGATGGATTAGCCAGGGCAATGCATGAAGCTCTCGCACGTCTATGTGCCCTCAGCGTCAACAAAATCCAAGGAACCCGTTTTGCCCACTATGCAAGACGTGACTTCATGGGAATGCCGATGGAGATGCCAAGTCACCCAGAGTTGAGGAGTCAAGTGGAGAATTTTGACTTCTTGCTGCATGACAGATAGCAGGAACTGGACAATGCTAGGGAGTTAGCCAACCAGAACCGTGCCATTGCCGACCAGAAGGCCCAGACTTTCGCACTGCTCGTCCAGGATCGCCAGTCTCTTCGCTGCCAGCGTGCAAAGAAGGATCGCACCATCGCCCGTCTTCGCAAGAAGGTGGCCGACCTCGAGAAGACAGTCAAGGAGCAGGAAGCCTAGCTTGCAGCAAAAGAAGAAGAAGAGGAGGGTGAAGACATCCAGGGAGACATGGACTCTTACCTCAACAACGATGATGACTTTCTGGAGGAGGATGTCGTGGACTTCTACACTGATGATGAGGACTCCGACTTCATCGACGATGAGTAGATGCACTAGAGCACTGTCGTAGCACGAGATGTATCGGTCCCACTGTATCGTAGCTTGCAGAATGGTTCTTCAACCATCTGTTTTCCTTTGATTGTTGTGGTGTGTGTTGTATCGTGTGCTTGTTTGCATGTATGAAAATGAAGTTAGTTGAAAAGCCTGAGTCTAACTCAAAGTTTTAGCTTTGAAAACCCAAAACCATGAACCTTAGAATTTCCCTCTTACCCCTATATCTATCTCAATCTTCAGATGACTCGTGGAAACCAAGGAGGGAGCAGCTCGTCGCAAGACCTGATGCTGTAGATCTTGAAGAATCTTATTGCAGACCGTGAAGCAAGCAGGGCAGAGCGCCAAGCCAAATTAGCAACACTCCAACAGATCGCCTAGATGGCTCTCAACAACCAAGGGCATGGAAATCAGGATCACCAGGGATCCAAACTCAAAAAAATTCATAATACCAATCCCCCAATCTTCAACCAATCTGAGAACCCACTAGATGCTGATGACTGGTTACAAACAATGGAAAACAACTTAGAAGTTGCAAGAGTTGATGAAAATGAGAAAGTTCTCTTCGCCACCCACTATCTGGTAGGAGATGCAAGAGCTTGGTGGAATAGTATCCGCAATATGAACCATGGTCTAGTGATGACATGGGAAGCATTCAAAGTCAAGTTCAGCCGCACCCACGTGCCGCAAGGTCTAGTCAACAGAATGAGAGATGAGTTCCACGAATTGAAGCAAGGAAGAATGACTGTGGTGGGGTATCATGATAGATTCCTATCACTTGCCAGATATGCACCTGATGAGATCAACACGGAGGCCAAGAAGAGGGAGAGATTCCTGAACGGACTGCATGATGAGATGCAGACTGTCCTCATCAACATCTGTTTCGAGGACCTCAAAGAGCTAGTCGACTCTGCCATTCAGATGGAAGGGAAGATTAACCAGGCAAACGACAACCACAAACATCGTATGATGCAGCAATCTGGATCCAGCAGTCACCAGAAGTACCGTCCCAACCCCTCATCGGGATATGCACCAAGGAACAACCGACCCCCGATGTCTTGTCCAAGCTACTCCAACCGTAGCGGAGGCAATGGGAAGACCAGAGGAAACAATCACAACTCCAGCAATGCCAACAATTTCAACCGTGCACCTCCCAAGACCAACAGAAACAACAACAACAACACTGCACCCAGAACTGGCAGCAATGTTGTACCTGTCGCCGTAAAGGACAAGTCCCAAATCACTTGTTTCAAGTGTGGAGTTAAGGGTCACTATTCCAATGAGTGTCCCAAGAAGACTGCAGCCAATGCCAATGTGAATGCCCCAGCTCAATAGCAGCACCGTGTTCAACCAGGACGAAGATTTTCCCCAAGGAACCCTCACAACCGGAATGGCCGTCTCTTCCACATGAACGCAGAAGAAGCCCAGGAAGCACCAGATGTAGTACTAGGTATGTTTTCTGTCAACTCAGTTTTAGCAAGAGTGTTGTTTGATTCTGGAGCATCGCATTCATTTGTCACCGAAGAATTTGCATGCACTTGTAAGATTCACCCAACAACCCTGAAGCATGTCATGATAGTTCAAATCCCTGCTTCAACAACCAAAGCTAGAAAATTTGCAAAGCTGTGCCTATCAGAATACATGAGATAGATTTTTATGCCAACCTAATTGTACTTGGAACCAAAGGATTGGAAGTAGTACTAGGTATGGACTGGATGTCAAGGCATAAAGGACTGATAGACTGTGCTAAGAAAGCCATCACCATGACCAGTAGTTCTAGAGTAACAGTAGAGCATATCTCTAAAACCTTACCCCGCCAATTCAAGTGCAACAAGAGTGTAGCCCTGGCCACTATAAACCAAGTCAGAGTAGTCTGTGAATACCCCGACGTATTCCCAGATGAATTGCCAGGTATGCCCCCGGATAGGGATATTGAGTTCATTATCAAACTAATCCCCGGAACCGGACCCATAGCCCAGAGACCCTATAGCATGAACTCCTCAGAGTTAGTGGAACTGAAGAAGCAGTTGAATGCCATGTTAGAGAAAGGCTTGATTCAACCAAGTGCATCGCCATCGAGATCACCAGTGTTATTCGTCGACAAGAAAGATGGAGGCAATCGTTTGTGCACAGATTACAGAAAGTTGAATGACGTCACCATCAAGAACAAGTACCCCTTGCCAAAGATAGAGGATCTATTTGATCAGTTGACTGGAGCCCAGGTATTCTCAAAGATTGATCTTAGGACTGGTTATCACCAACTTAAGATTCGTGCAACGGATATTCCGAAGACCGCCTTTACTACTCTCTATGGTTTATACCAGTATACGGTTATGTCTTTTGGATTAACCAATGCCCCTGCTTATTTCATGAATCTCATGAATAAGATCTTTATGAATTTCCTAGATAAGTTTGTAGTTGTGTTTATCGACGACATCCTTATCTACTCCAAGTCAGAAGAAGAGCATGAGCAACATCTGAGAATCATCCTAGAAACCCTGAGAGAGCATCAATTATATGCCAAGTTCAGCAAGTGTGAGTTTTGGCTGAAGGAAGTAGGATTCCTAGGACATATTGTGTCTGCCGGAGGAGTCTCTGTTGATCCCGCCAAGATCAAAGATGTCGAAGAATGGGAAGTTCCAACCACTCAAACCCAAGTCCGTGCCTTTCTCGAATTAGCGGGATACTATCGCAAGTTCGTAGAAGGATTCTCGAGCATTGCCAGACCCATGACCCAATTGTTGAAGAAGGACAAGAAGTTTGAATGGACCGACAAATGTGAAGCCAGTTTTCAGGAGCTGAAGAAGAGATTGATATCAGCCCCAATATTGGTCATGCCAGACATCAAGAAGCCGTTTGATGTGTATTGTGACACATCCAAGATTGGTCTAGGATGTGTATTGATGCAAGAAGGCAAAGTCATCGCGTATCTGTCTCAACAACTGAAACAGCATGAGCAGAACTATCCGACCCATGATCTTGAGCTCGCAGTTGTGGTTCTAGCATTAAAGACGTGGCGTCATTATCTGATGGGTAATCTCTGTGAGATTTACTCAGATCACAAGAGTTTAAAGTATATCTTCACTCAGAAGGAGCTGAATATGAGGCAAAGGAGATGCATAGAGTTAATCAAGGATTATGACCTTGACATTCACTATCACCCCAGTAAAGCCAATGTGGTAGCGGATGCTCTTAGCAGATTGCCATGTAGGCTAAACACCATGATCAAGGAGAACCAGCCAAGTTTGTATGAAGACTTGGAGCAATTCAGGACTGAATTAGTTAGCAAAGGATTCTTAGATAGCATTGAACTTCAACCCACTTTGATTTGCCAAATCAAGGAAGCACAGAAGGGAAATGAAAGTGTCGAAGGAATCAAACGTCGTATTGGTACAGGAAAGGTACCTGGATTTACCGAAGGCGAAGAAGGAATATTGTGGTACAAAGGACGTATCTGTGTGCCAGCAGATTCGGAACTGAAGCAAGTTATCATGAAGGAAGCTCATGATACTCTTTATTCTATCCACCCCGGAGGAACGAAGATGTATTAGGATTTGAAAGAGCAAGTTTGGTGGCACAAGATGAAGAGAGAAAATGGAAGCTACATCGCCAAGTGTGACATCTGTCAAAGAGTCAAAGAAGAGCATCAGAGACGTGCAGGAATGTTGCAACCATTGCAGATTCCAGAATGGAAATGGGATTCCATCGAAATGGACTTTATCACTAGTTTGCCTACCTCTAGTAGGGGAAATGACTCAATCTGGGTCATAGTTGATAGACTGTCCAAGGTAGCCCACTTTATACCTGTCAAGACTACCTACCAGAGTGCGAAGCTAGCAGAGTTGTACATCACTAGAATTGTTAGTCTGCATGGAACCCCCAAGACCATCGTATCAGATCGAGGAACCCAGTTTACCTCAAGGTTTTGGCAGAAAGTTCAGGAAGGATTAGGAACCAAGTTGAACTTCAGTACCGCGTATCACCCGCAAACTGATGGACAAACTGAGAGAGTCAACCAAATCTTAGAGGATATGCTTAGAGCTTGTGTGTTGGAATACGGATCAAAATGGGAAGACTGCCTGCCTTTCGCGGAATTCTCATATAACAACAGTTATCAAGCTAGTTTGCAGATGGCACCATTTGAATTCCTATACAGAAGAAAGTGTCGTACCCCTTTGAATTGGTCGCAAGTAGGAGAGAGTCAGATCTTTGGACCTGACATTCTCCGAGAAGCTGAAGAGAAGGTTCACAAAGTCCATGAGCACCTCAAGACCGCCCAATCCAGACAAAAGCGTTATGCTGACAAGAGAAGGAGAGACCTGACTTTCAATGTCGGAGATTTTGTATATCTCAAGGTTTCACCATTGAAGGGAACCCAACGCTTTAGTTTGAAAGGAAAGTTAGCCCCCAGATATATCGGGCCCTTCAAGATTCTGAACCGTCGAGGAGAAGTATCATATCAAATAGAACTGCCCGAAGAGATGTCAGCCATCCACAATGTGTTCCATATCTCGTTACTTCGCAAATGCTTGGAAGTGCCTAGAAGACTAAAGTTTTCAAGAACATCGATCATCGCGCTGTAGAGATCAACAATGACCTAACCTATCGAGAAGTGCCCATCCGTATCTTAGAAGAAGCCTAAAGAACCACCAGGACCAGGAGCATCAAGTTTCTCAAGATTCAGTGGAGCAACCATACAGAGGAGGAAGCCACTTGGGAGCGCGAAGACTACATTAGGACAGAGTTCCCAGATCTCTTTAGTTCCTAGTTTTCTTTGTAAATCTCGGGACGAGATTTTGTTTAAGGGGGGAAGGTTTGTAACATCCCAAAACTTCAAACCAAGCTTATAAAGATCCAAATCATCAAATTTAGGGTTAACAAAAAAATTCCCAAATTAAAAATAAAAGCATGCATGTGTATGTGCATTTAAGTTAGGAATTGATTTTAATTGCCATGGTTCTATGATTATTTGGTGGTTAAATGTTTCTTAGGTGAAATAAACATCATCTAAATCATTCCCAAACTTTTCCCAAAGAAAAACAACTCAAAATAAATAATTGAAGTGAATGGTCATTTTGGCCAAATTAACTATCATGCCTACTTTGGCTATTCCTAGTACTCAAAACTTAACAGAAACATGTGTGGATATTTACACCCCTTGATAGTACACATAATGGGGTACCAAACCCACTTTGTGATGTGCTAAAAACATTCAAATGCTAATTTTAAATGACAGTTTAAAATTGAATCTAGTTCATATGGGAAGATCCCACTATTTCAAAAACCACTCAAGCAAGCTCAATTTTCAAAACCCAAGCACCCATAGAGTCTCAAGATTATGCCTAGCAAACCCACCAAAAATCTTTTCAAAAATCAAAAGTTTATTTCTTGCGGCCATTTAATCAAACACTTGGCAGGCAGGGTTAAACTCTAAATCCTAGCTCACTGTTTTGAACAGAGTTTTGCCCCCAAATGATCTCCATTTAATCCCCTTGTCCCCTCATGATCTAACCATGCCATTAGCACCTCACCCTCTTGTCCCTAGCCCAAGTGCCGAGCCACCCCGAGCACCAGCTTGTCGGCCGACCATGCACTCACCGAGCAGACCACCTCCCCCTCTCTCGCCATGTCTAGGAGGTAGCCAGGACATCACCGCCACCCTCTGTCCCCTCCCCGAGCCAAGCCCAGCAGTGGACCACCGAGGAGAGCCCGCACCTAGTGCCACCACGCCATGCCAAGCACGCGCCAGAGCGCCGCGCCCGGCACGCGTGCACAAGCCGCCGCTCGACCGTAGCCTGCGCCCACCGCTCCGCCACGACCCAGGGAACACGACGGACATGCCCGTTCGCCTCCCTACGCACCACCGCCACCGCTCGCCGTGGACACCACTGCCTCTGCCGCTCAGAGCGCCAGCTGCCCCCGACCGCATACCACTGCCCCTAAGCCCGCATTAGGTTCCTAGAGCACCGCCAGGAGACCGCCCGTCGATCGCCACCCTCAGCTATGCCGCTAGCCGCCCGTAGCCATGTCACCACTGTCGCCTGCCCATCCCTCTCGGTTTCACCGTCGAGCCTATAAAAGGAGGGCACCCCTAGCCAGTTGAAGAACACCACTCCACTCCCCTCACCTCACTGATCATCCCACACCATTAGCCGGAGCAAGGGGAACAACAGCTCGCCGGAATTGCACCGGAGCAGGCTGCCTCTGGAGGAGAAGGGCGCCGCTGATTGTGACCACCCCCAGAGCTGCCTCGACCGTCCCTGAGCTCGCCGTCGACCACCAGTCTGTTTGCCCGCCTCGCCGTCGTTGCTGGAGCGCTAGTACACCCCCAATGCACCCCCACCGAGCCGCTAGGGTTCGAGCTCGCCGGCGATAGGTCCGTCGTCGACGACAAGCCACAGCCGTTGATCCCCACTCTGATCCAGCGTCTCACATCGCCCCGTACCGCTTCGCGCGTTATGAGCCGCTGACTTGTGGACCCCCTGTCAGTTGAGCCCCGCACCGCAGAGTGACACTAGGCCGGCCCGTTAGAGTTTCCCGCATGACCCAGTTAGTTTGAATTAAGATTTTTCTTTTTAGTTTAAACTTAGTTCTGTCTCTGAGTTTGAAAATCAATTCAGAGAGATTTACAAATCCAAATTGCATGAAACTAATCTTGCCTGAAAGGTATTGAAATGATCTATCCAAGCCCGTTGGATTTAATACAATTAGAGTTATAGATCTCTCCTAGTAAAAATAACAAAACAGAAGCATTTGCACATTGCAACATTTTTCTAAAATCAACCCAGATAGATTTTGAGTTGATTCCAACTCTCAAAAATCACATTTCATTAGATCTATCTGAATATGTAATAATATTAAGGTTTACGTGCAGTGATTTTGGACTAGTACCAAAATAATGCTATATAGGCATTTCTAGTCACTTTAAATCATTAAATATTGAACTTAAACCAAAGTAATTATGATCCAACCCTTAAATCAAATTCCCACATGCTAGAATATGTGGTGATTACATGTGTCCACATGATCCCATGTTTTAAGTGGTGAATATTAAATCTTAGTTAAATTTTCAATGAGTAAAAATTACTTTTTTAAATTAAAAAGAGTGAAACTATTAAATTAAACTTGTGATGCTTGAGATGATAATAGATCATCAACTATGTATCTTAGAACGCTAATTAGACTAGTTAAGTATTGTTTGGTGATTGTGTACTCCGTATGTATTTATAGACGATAGTACCGACCAAGCTTTCGAGGAGGAGGAGTTCTACCAAGAAGAAGAAGAACAAGAAAACTTCAACCACTGCACTACCCAAGGCAAGCTAACACTTGGAAGTATAATGCTTAGCAAGCTAAGATTAAACTAGATGGTTTAGCAAAGATGCTTTAGGCATGCTTTGGTCACACTACTTTGACTATTAGATACCCCAAGTCTTATTTACAAGCTTTACTCCCTTTACTTTACCTAAAGTTCTTTACTTGTTTTGAAGGTAGCATAAAGAGTATAAAACTTGACCTATTTAGAACCCCTTTAGATGTCATTCTATGGCATGAGATTGAACCCATCTTTTACACCTTAGTGAACACTCTTAACTTAGTAGCTTAGAGTAGATCAAAAATTTGAGTCACTTTAGATGGGAACACTTGGTGAAAATGAATTGTGAAAACCTTAGAATGATGATTCATTCTATTGAGATGTTTTGACATGTGTTGAGAAACACAAATGGTTTATGATGGGGAGATGTTGAGGAATGAGCCTTAACCCTTTTACAAAACTGATGGTTGGATTCGGATGCGATACCATTCCAAATTTACCGTACAACCACACTACCTGAATTGGGTAAGGCTTAGCTGGAAATTTATATGCATTAGTATTAGTTCCCTCGCGGGAGAGGTCTGAGCTGAGGCTACCTCTCACTGTTGTCCACCTATGCACTGCCCAAGATAACTGATGGTCATGGTTGGGAGGCCATGCTCATAGGAGAGGTGCTTATACTAGGGTGTGTAAAGGGAACGTTATGTTTGATTATCTGCATACTAAGTATGATGATTCAGGGTTATCCCTGACAGATGTATCGAATCTTGTGGTGAAAGTGTACCACCTCTGCAGAGTGTCAAATTATTCGAATAGCCGCGTCCGCGGTTATGGACAGTTGGAATGGCCATACTGTTTCGTTGTCAGCTGTTTTCAAAATGACTTATGAAATGAATGATGAATCTTGACTTGACCACAACAGGGTTGTGTCTATGACAATAGCTTCCCAACTTAAGTGATTCTAGAACTTTATTTTATCTTTCTTTATTTTAGAACTGAGCTTAGGTTTCAAACTTAACTTCATAGTTAAACTTAGATTTAGCACTTTAACCGAGAACTATATTTACTTGTTAGAGATAGTTTGCGAGTAATTAAAGAGTACTCATGGCTTTTGTCCCTGGCTATTCTCATGACCAGACGATGAAGGAGACTATCAAGATGATGGCCAGCGGGACGGATATGATAACTAGGACTATCTGCCTACGTCAGCATTGCCTGTGCCCCTGAAGATGGACCCCACCGCTATGCTTATCTTTTATTTCTGCTGCTTGTTGTATTACGACTGGATCATGAGATCCTTATTTGTGTAAGACCTTATGTATGGTTTGTAATGGATGATGTACTGTGATATCCAGGCCGTTATGTCTCCCAAAAATGGTAATCCTGGGATTGCGAGGTATGGCATAACGGGCATCTGGGATTAAAAATCCGGGTGTTGACAGTTAGGGAACCATTAGGGAAGAAGGGTCCCTTAAATAGGTCCCTAGAAACCCAACCGTTAGGCCCAGGAATCGCCCGGTCTAGAGTCTCCCGACTGGGACCGGAGTCTTTGGTGTACCCATGCCAAACGTGGACAAACTGGAGGACAGTCTGTATGCGGTCCGGAGATAGACCGGAGATTTAGTCTGTAATATCCGGTCTTACAAAAACTGGAAGAAAGGTCAATACGAAAACAATCATAACTTTTGCATCCGAACTCCGATTTTGATGATCTTGGACTCGTTTTAAATAGGAAAATTAGCTCTACAAGATCATATAGAAAACCATTATAGTCCAGCAAGGGAGGATAGAATAAAATGACAAAAGGTTTGACCTCTCTCAAAAAGACGAACCGATAAAACCTCCAACATCGAAAATGCAATAGAGAATGCATACGAAATCCGTTTTCGATGAACTAGAGCTTGTTATGAAGATTAAAACAATATCTAAAACCTCACATGAGTAAGAACCAAATAATATAAGGTTTTACCTATCTCGAAAATACAAACCGGTAAAACCTCCAATATCAAAAACGCAATAGAGAACATATGAAATCCATTTTCGATGAACTAGAGCTTGTTATGAATATTAATACAAGATCTAGAACCTCACATGGATAAGATCTAAATAACAACCAAGAAAGATGATGCGAAGTATGCAAAGATTTGAGCTCTCTCCGAAGGATATGATCAAGTTACTCACTCGAGAGCACCTCTTGATAGTGCGGTTATCTATCCTATAAACCGGTCTCTCCAACTAACACCACGAGACCGGTAAGAAGGAAACCCTATAAAGAACATACCTTTTCCTTGCACATATTCCACTTGAGCTTGATGATGACGATCTTCTACCCCTCAAGATGGAACACCTTTCTTGATTGCGTTAGGTTGGTGAAGACTTGCAAATTCCTCCCCTACTCCACTATGGTAGAGCTTCTCTTTTGGGCATATCATCTTCCCATATCCATGATCACCATAGTATGGCAAGCTTCAAGAAAATGATCTCTTCGAGATGGCTCGTCTTGAACTTGCACATTATTTCTTCTTTCTTTATTATGATGGTGCCTTGAAGGTACATATAAGATATCACTCCAACTTTATTCTTCAAGACACACTTGCCATAGGCTCAAATCTCACATGACCAACCTTTGGATCTCTCCTTGAACACCTTGGTCATCACTTGATCTTCTTTACTTTCTTCTTCTCCCAACCTTGAAGCCAACATATGGTTCAAGCATTGCCTCTGGACAAATCGTACAAGTAAAGCTCAATGCACACATAAGTCCATAAAGATTTTCATTAATTACCAAAACCACACATTGGAGCACACATGCACTTTCAGGGGTTATTATGGGCATCCCGATTCCTCTATTGATCATTGATATGAGAGATATATCAATCATATATGTGACATTCCCGAACCATAGGGTTACGCACTTATGGGTCTTACGATGTTCTGAGATCATTATGAAATCGTGGAGATCACCGATGGAAAGAAGAGAGAAATACGTAAGTGTTTTGGGTAAAGTCTGAAATCATTCAGAGTGAACAAAAAGGAATTTATGATCATGAGAAAATGTTTAAATATGTTTTAATATTAATTACTGGAATTAATAATAAAATACTATTTAAATTAATTTTAATGGGTAGCTTCCACTAATGGACCAAAAGGCCCAAGCGGAAACCATCCTAAAAGGGACAGTCGCTGCCGTGCACTAGGGCACCCACCGACTTGGCCAATGGGCCGCCGTGCAGGCAACTAGGGCCTACCCTGGGCCAGCCACTGCTGCCGCCTCAGGCCGTGTGCACGCGGGGTAGGTGGGGCCCACCCGGCTGGCCAGTGCAGCCTCCTTGGCCACCACATACCCCCTCCTCTTTTAGTCCCACATTGTCAGGCTGACAAAGTGGGGGTCCCTCCTCCTCCTATAAATGGATGGGAATAGGAGAGGATTAGATACTGTTGGAAATATGCCCTAAAGGAAAGTAATAAAGATATTTTATTGTCATATTTCAGATGTTCATAATAAGTTTTATACCATGCTATAACTGTACTAAATGGAAAAATTAGTACACATATGGTATAAAAACAAACCAGGTCCCTAGTAGCCTCTATTCAACTAGTCTATTGGTCAAGCGATGATTGAGGTTTCCTGATCATGGACATTTATGTCAATTGGCAATATGGTCATGTCATTAGATGAATGACGTGATGGACACACACCCAACTTAAAGTATCGCAATGAGATCAGTCACACAGTTGAACCTTGTGATGACTAGCAAAACTTAGTAACCCACTCCTTTGACCATGAGATCATATATAATCACCATTACTAGAGGAAGCCTTGATGGTACTAAACGTCACTCTATAAAAAGGTTATCATAAAAGTACTGCTCAGGTTTTCTGAAAGGATGTGTAGAGGAATATGTATTAAGACCGGGATTTTCCCATCCACGTGAAGGATAGATACTCTGGGTCCACTCAGTGAGATTACATCTATAAAGTTTACAAACATGTGACTAGGTCACGGGGATGTAATATCACGGGAACGAGTAAATGCGTTTGTCGGTAACGAGATTGAACTAGGTATGGTGATAGCGATGATCATATCTCGGACAAACTAAGTATCATAGAGCAAAGGGAATGGGACACAACATTTAAAGTTCAAGCGATCAAGTTAAATCGTGAAATGCACATGGGCCATTATGGGTATCCAGATCCTGCTATTGGTCATTGATCGGAGATGTATCTCGATCATGTTTGGAGTGCTCCCAAACCATAGGGTGGCATTCTTAAGGGTGGATGACGCTTAAGGATTGATTTGGGATTGACAGAGAAAAGAGAAAGAACACCGGAATTGTTCCAGGGAGGTACCTGAAGTGTTTCAGTGAAATCCGATGTTGATCGGAGGGGTATGAAAGGTGTTTAGAAGTAAGAGATATTAAATAATATATATTTGATATTAATTAAGTGAATTAATTATTAATATATATATATATATATATAAATTGATTTAAAAGGAGAAGCCCACCTACATGGGCCTTTTCCCTAGGGAAAAGGGCCCCTAAGGTAGCCCCTTGGCCAACCGGCCAAAGGAGGCCTTGGCAGGAGCCCTCCCCATGGACGGACAGCCCCTAATGGGACAAGGCGCATGGGGAGGCCCTTCTTGGCTAGCCACCTCCTCTCCTTCCTTTAGTCCCACCCCGGGACTTTGAGGAGAGGAGGTGCCCCTTGAAACTATATAAAGAGGAACACCCCTTTCTTCAAAGACATCCCAATTTCTCTCTCTCCCTCGCGTGTGGTTCCTCCATTGGAACATGCATCTGAGAAGAGATCTCTCCACCATATGAACACCATCGTGCTCTTGGGACTTTGGTCCAGATCAATCTTCTTCCGATGCTTCGCTGGATCGGAGTCGGGGGGACGTTCTACCCTGGATGTGTGTAGAACTTCAGATGCACTACATTTGCAGCGCTTGGAGCTTGAAGCTAGCAGATTTGGAGCCATGGAGCTTGGAGCTATGGATCTTGGAGCATGGCGCCCATTCTTCTGCACAACCTTGAGGTCGATGCCGTTGTTCGTTTTCATCGTCAATGTTCTCCTGGACGTAAAAGCTTTCAGTCTTCAAGGGTATGAGTACCGAATCCCTCTATTACTTTACATCTTTATAGAATAGATCTTGGCTACGGTGTTTGCGTCATTAGGAAATTTTTTGTTTTCTTCTACGAAACCCAACAGTGGTATTAGAACCGATATATGCGTAGATGTTTGGTACGAGTAAAACACATGTTGATTGTGTGGGCATAGATTCTCTAGTTGCTACCGTCACACGTGTACTTGTTCATATCACAGCAGTTTCGGATGAAGAGGCCCGAACCGACCTTACGCGTAACCTTACGTGAGACTGGTTCCACAATTGACATATGGCTCGTACCATATAAGTGGCCAATGGGTGTCTGTCTCTCCGATATTAGTTGATATGGCATTTATAAAGGACGTCCCTAGGAAGGGACTTAAAGCGGTAACTAGCCAATCCATGTTATGGTTGGAAGTTCGTAGGTAGAAACGGTTCTCTTGCGAAAGCCCTAACAATCGCGTAAAACATCATCTAACTTTATTTTGCAGGGGCGTGTGACTTGATATGGTACTGGTAAGTTCTATGAAACTTTCTACCACTAGCTCGGAGACACCATGGACCTTGGCGCTATGGCGGAGAACTTGATGGAGATCAAGGCGCGACGACCATGTCATGTCACATTACGTTTGATGTATTACATTATGCATCTTATTTTGTGTGTATTAGATATAATACGGTAGAATTATAAGATGATCCTTCAAACATAATTCTAATGTTCGTGTTCCTCTTGTGTGTGTGCACCACTAAGAAAGTTCTCCGTTATGAGGCACGCTATGATGATCTAGTGTCAGACATATCTGTGTTCACATATTGTGGGTGTAAGACATGTTGCACTGCAATACACACAAGTTAGAATTGGCAAGCCTAGCATGTACAAACATGACCTCGGAATAGAAGAGACCGAAAGGTCGAGCATGAGTCACATGGTTGATGTGATTGACATTGTTGAATCTCTACCTTTGAAGCTATGCCATCATCCATGACGACGGGGGGTGGTGTAGTGAATTAGGGTCATGTAATCACCAAACGATGATGAGGGATGTTTGTTTTATTGGGAGTTCTAAAAGTTTAGTTTAATTAAACATGAACTCATATTATGAACAAAATCAAAGTGAATTTGCATAGTTCGCTGTAGTTATTAGCGTCCGTTTACTTCCTTGCGTTTTAGCTTTAATTAAGATATTAGAACTATAGAAATCTGGATGTTCAACTTTACAAACTAGTATCGTATTGTTTGAAGTGTCAATCTAAAGTTTAAAGTCATATTGCAAACTTTTAGCAAACCTCACCTACTCCATGGAATTTAATAAGTAGTATTAAATCAAGAGCAAGAATTCTAGTGTTAGCATCTAATTATCACAATTGCCTCCATAATTCTTGAAATTTAAAAGATGTTTTGTGTATTAAGGTTATCTAGGAGCTGAAAAGAATTGTTTTCAGAAACTATTATGTGTGGAAAATATTATGATATCTGAAACAATGATTAATTGCAAAGTGATAGAGTATAATTTAGCAAGATACAAGTTCTCATATTGTCTGAGGATTTGCAAAGGTTGAAGATTCTAGGCGTCCTGATCTCCCAAAAGGTTTTGGGAACTACTGTTATACTCACAATTCGTCTTGATGAGATATAATAGCTTGATCATGAAAGTTGTCATGATAGGATGAATAAAAGAGGTGTAGGTAAAATATTTACTACACTAAAAGATTACTAAACACCAAATATTTGATGATGGTGATCTACATCAAAGTGCAAGTCCAAGTGAATTAGTGTTTGACTAATACGCTTTGGACTATGTGTCATGAGAATAATGCCACTGTTGATGCTGATAGATTCTTCTAAAAGGAAATAAAATGCTAAAAGTGGATTTGAAAATGATTTGGTAGAAAAGAATGAACTAGAAATGTCCAGCTCATGTATATAGATGATATACATGTTATGGGTGTCTTTGTTGCTTGTTAACTATGTGGTTTTTGGGTATTTGGTACTAGATTGGTTGGTATGAATTGTCATACGGAACAACAATATAAGAACTACAATGGCCTAACTAACTGGCAAAAGAATACAGTATGATACTCATCGAAAAACAAATAAAGTGTTATTGTGTTTCTCGTTGGAATCAAACCTATCCTTCAAATAATTGTTATTTGCTTTTGGAATTATGAGAACACTAATTGTTCAAATTATCGCCATATTCATAAAGGATGATTGGGACCTTATAAATCTTGATTGGAGAAACTACATCCATAATTATGGTGCTAAAATATCATAAGACAAACAATTATAAGTAACACCACCGTTTAGATCATATTGGAAATGAAACATGAAGACACTCCATGTTGATGTGATTTTGGATTTTTTTTGATTTTGAATCAAATTGACGCTTGTGAGAATTTCCTAGAGATGATTAAAACCCGTTCATTGGCCAAAAGAGGAATGAATGACTAAATTATTGAACATTGTACAAAGTGATGTATATAGTCCATTATGAATAGTCGTGTGTGGTGGATCTTTCAGCTTCATAAAACTTTAACCAAAGATTTGACTAAATATATGAACATTTAATTAATGAGGAAATAGTATGAAACATGTTTTGAAAGTGTTCAAAGATTTTCAAGATGAAGTGGAAAATCATTGTAACAAGAGAATATAGAATTTATGATTGGATCATAAAGGAAAATATTTGAGTTATAAAGTTTAGCAAACGCCTAAGAGTTGAGGAATTGTTCCATATACTTGCGTTTCCCGAAACACCATAGAGTATGGAATGTTCGAGAAATGTAATCGAACCTTGGTTGACATGGTCAGATCAAAGGTGTCATTTATATAAAGCTACCATTGTATTTTGAAGGATAAAGCTTTAGAGACTACCACTTTTACACTGAAAAGTGCATCGTTGTGATCCATTGAAATGACACCATAACAAGTTATGGTATGGAACAAAACCCAAGTTCTCTTTTCTTAACATTTTGGTATGCAAGGCATATGTAAAATGTTTACAACCAAAGTCAGATAATAGCATCTTTGTATCCCAAAGTGACTATAGGGAATTTCTCCTCAACACTAAAGACAAAAGTGTTTGTCGCTAAGAACGTCAAGTTTCTTGGGAAGGAACTTTTCATGAAAAGTTAAGTGGGATGACAGTACAACATTGATTAAGGTTATTGAACCTGACTTATATGATCAAAGTAGCGTAGCACTGGAAATTTTCCCAGAGGCAGCCATAATGCTCATGGCTCCCGTGGCTCAAAGGTTGAGATCACGAGATCTAAGTTCCTATTGAACCGCGTACATCAGGTAACAATCAAATAGCAATATTTGCGAATGAATCATTGTTTGACAATGATGAACCAACTACATGCAAAGAAGCGATTATGGGCCCTGACTCCGTCAAATGGCTAGAAGCCATGAAATCCGTGATAGTTCCATATACGAGGAATTAAGTTTTGAACTTGGAAGACCCTCTGGAAGGCGTGAAGCCTATTGATCGTATTTGGATCTATAAAGAAACAAATGTTTCACATATATGAAATAATCGACATATCATCAAAAACGGTTTACGATAATTTTCAATGAATTGACTATGATAAGATTTGACCTTTCATAGTAATATTTAGTCTGAACAGATTAATGTAGCAACCACTACATATGCCAATATGGTATACCGTAGTTGAAAAAACAAGACAACGTTCTTCTAAAAGAATGGTTAACTAGAACGTGTGCATGACACTGTCCAATGGGTTTTGTTAATTTAGAACGGGATGTTAAAAGGTATGAAAATTTCAATGGTTGAAATAAGCATCACGGAGTTGGAATCTTCATCGTGAAGAAATTGATAAAAGGTTTATTTTCAAAGACAAGAAAGATGCTTGCATTTACAAGAAAGATGCTTGCATTTACAAGAAATTAAGTAGGAGCGCAAAGACATATTTCTAATAGATTATGTAATGTACATATTGATTAGAAATGATGTATCTTTTAATTGACACAAATTTCATTAAAATTAGATTTCAATGAAAGAATTAGAAAAAACCAAAATATTGGGCATCAATATCTATATAGATAGATTGAAGTGCTAATATGGTTGTGCCAAAGTACATAGATGAAATATTGAATAAACTTCAATATGGAAACGACGAGAAAGGTTCTTCTTGCATGGAAGAGGTTGGAGCAAGATTCAAGTGTTTTGACACTTGGTGAGTGACCACATGAATGATTTTATAAATCATGTATACCATGATATGTACATATCCAAATATATGTCCTAGCTCTAAATGTTATGAGTATATACCAGAATGATTTATAAGATGATCACTGAACAATAGTATGGATATCCTATGTGCTTTCGAAGGACTAAGGATATACATCATGTATAGAAAAGTGACAAATAGTTCACTGTAAAGTTTTATATTGACACTAGCTTTGTCACAAGATATAAATTAAGTTTATATCAATTTAGGCTATGTGTTAAGGCGGCACAATGAAATGGAAGAAAGTTCCATGATAGTTTTGGATGAGTTCGGAAAGTTAAGACATTGTGATGGATACTGCAACGAAAGGCTAAGTATATGTCTGCTCTAGGAGCAAGAGGGCATTTGTGTCAAACAGTTTATTATCAAACTAGGTGCAGTTCCAAGTGGGCTATACTATGAAGATCTATTGTACTAAAATAGTGTCAACATGTGTTTAAGCTCAAGGGAATAAGGTCTCACCATAGTACTAAATTATACAATGCCATCTGATTTGAGAATGAGTGATGCGTAATGACGCAAAGCCATGCAAATACACACAGACCTGAAAGTGTCAGTTCTGGAGATTAGATTTACCACAAGAGAAGCATGTGAACAACACGAATTGCCATAGGTGTTAAATGCGTAGAGTAATAGACTAGATTATTAACGCTAGTGCAAGTGGAAGACTGTTGGAAATATGCCCTAGAGGCAAAGAAAGATAGTTCATTGTCATATTTCAAATGTTCATAATAAATTTTATATCATGCTATAACTGTACTAAGTGGAAACATTAGTACACGCGTGGTATGTAAACAAACTAGGTCCCTAGTAGCCTCCATTCAACTAGTCCATTGGTCAAGTGATGATTGAGGTTTCCTGATCATGGACATTTATGTCAATTGGCAATATGGTCATGTCATTAGATGAATGACGTGATGGACACACACCCAACTTAAAGTATTGCAATGAGATCAGTCACACAGTTCAACATTGTGATGACTAGGAAAACTTAGTAACCCACTCCTTTGACCGTGAGATCATATACAATCACCATTACTAGAGGAAGCCTTGATGGTACCAAACGTCACTCCGTAAAAAGGTTATCATACAAGTACTGCTCAGGTTTTCCGAAAGGATGTCTAGAGGAGTATGTATTAAGACCAGGATTTTCCCATCCGCGTGACGAATAGATACTCTGGGCCCACTCAGTGAGATTATAACTATAAAGTTTGCAAACATGTGACTAGGTCACGGGGATGTAATATCACGGGAACGAGTAAATGCGTTTGTCGATAACGAGATTGAACTAGGTATGGAGATGCCGATGATCATATCTCGGACAAACTAAGTATCACAGAGCAAAGAGAATGGGACTCGACATTTAAGGTTCAAGCGATCAAGTTAAATCGTGGAATGCACATGGGCCCTTATGGGTATCTAGATCCCTCTATTGGTCATTGATCGGAGAGGTATCTCGATCATGTTTGGAGTGTTCCCAAACCATAGGGTGGCACGCTTAAGGGTGGATGACGCTTAGGGATTGATTCGGGATTGATTGAGAAAAGAGAAAGAACATCGGAATTGTTTCGGGGAGGTACCGAAAGTGTTTCGGTGAAATCTGGTGTTGATCGGAGGGGTCCAAAAGGTGTTTCAGAGTAAGAGATATTAAATAATATGTATTTGATATTAATTAAGTGAATAAATTGTCAATATGTATGTTTAAATTAATTTAAATGAGAAGCCCACCTACATGAGGGAGCCCCTTGGCCAACCGGCCAAAGGAGGCCTTGTGGGGAGCCCTCCCCATGGCATGGGGGAGGCCCTCATTGGCTGGCCACCTCCTCCTCCTTCTCCCTTTAGTCCTACCCTAGGACTTTGAGGAGAGGAGGTACCCCCTTGAGCCTATATAAAGAGGAGCACCCCCTCCTCCAAAGGTATCCCAATTTCTCTCTCTCACTCTCTCTCTCTCCCCCCCTCACGTGTGGTTCCTCCATTGGAACATGCATATGAGGAGAGATCTCTCCACGATACGCACATCGTCGTGCTGTTAGGACTTCGGTCTGGATCAATCTTCTTCCGCTACTTTGCTGGATCGGAGTCCGGGGGACGTCTATACACCGGATGTGTGTAGAACTTCGGATGCGCCGCATTTGCGGCTCTTGGAGCTTGAATCTAGGAGCTTTGGAGCCATGGAGCTTGGAGCTATGGAGCTTGGAGCATGGTGCCCGTTCGTCTGCACAACCTTGAGGTCGACACCATTGTTCATCTTCATCGTCAATGTTCTCGTGATCGTAAAAGCTTTCGGTCTTCAAGGGTATGAATACCGAATCCCTCCGTTACTTTACATATGCATATAATAGATCTTGGCTACGGTGTTCGCGTCGTTAGGAAATTTTTTGTTTTCTGCTACGGAACCCAACAGATAAATAATTAATTAGGAATTTCCTAAGGCATTTTTCTTAGGGAATTTCCCCCTCTCTCTCTCCTTTGAATCTCGTGAGTGCGGTTCCAAGAAGAATTGTGCACGTGGGAGACGACACCACCCCGACACGCCATCGCGCTACTGGATCCCAGTTCCAGAGGGTCTAATTCCGCATCCCGACTGGATCAAGGAGAACGGGAGTCGTCGTCGTACACTATACATGTGTAAAATCATGGAGTCGCTACCACTTGTGGCGCCGGAGCTATCGTGAAGGATCAGGAGGTGACGTGCGAGGAGCAACGCGACCTCGAGGTCGGCTACGAGTACGACTACATCACCAACATTCCCATGAACGTAACTTTTTCGGTCTACACGGGTATGTCACCGAAACCTCCATCCCCATTACTGCATCAACTCATAGATATATCTTGTCATTGGTGTTGTGATAGCTAGATTTTTTTTCCTGCTAACCCCTTCAGTGGTATCAGAACTGATCTATGCGTAGTTATGCTAGTACAGGTAGAACACATGTTGAATGTGGACATTGATCGTCTAGTTGTTACCCTCCCACATGTACTTGTTCATATCGAAGCAGCCCGGACCGACCTTACACGTAAGCTTACACGAGACCGGTTCCATGCTCGACATACGGCTTGTACCTTATAAGTGGCCAAGGGTGTCTATCTCTCTCATAGTAGTCAATATATATTTGCAACGGAGGGCCCCGAAAGGGGTAGTGGAGACAACGATTTGATCAATGTTGTGGTTGAAGTTTGTAGGTATGAAAGGTTCTATCTCGTAAGTCCAACAGCCACGTAAAACATGCAAGAGATAAAGTAAAAGCGTCTAACTTTATTTTGCATGGGAGGTGATGTGATATGGTCATTTTATATTGTTGTATGAAACAAACTTTCATGTAAAGCAACCGACATGAGCCACATGGTTGTTCGTTCTATTCTTATGACTTGCATACCGAGATCATGATGTAAAGTAGTTTATTTGCTGTTACTAAACAGTAGTAGTAGTGGATCATGATGGACGACCAACCGGCGGCGTCGTGGACTTGGCGTCATGCTTGTGGGCGCATGATGGAGATCAAAGCGCGGCGCACGATGGTGATCGAGGCGCAGAACATAAAGGACCATATCATATCACACATTATGAATTACATGTGATGTTAATCTTTTATGCATCTTATTTTGCTTAGTTGTATTAGATACGCGACGGTAGTAATTATAAGATGATCCCTAATTAATATCAACATTAGTGTTCTCACTAAAGTGTGCACCACTAAGAAAGTCAATTTCTTGAAGTGTGACACCGGACACGTGGGTTTGGATTTAATAGTAAAGATCAACTTAGACCATTCTATAGGTAGATCACCCCACAAACATCTTCCGAAAACTAAGCATGCCATGCTAGATCTACTCTGTACAATTTAACTCTTTTTTCCCCCAGAGATTCACCCTCATGCCCCTCCCATAATCTAGTTTTGTTGTCAGCAAGCATAACCCTATCACAGAAATCATAGAAGATACTTTTAACCTTCGTTAATCCTGCCTAAACTGGCGATTTTCCTGCAACTTGCGTCAAAGTCTCTTTTTGAATATCCAAGAGTTGTTTCCAGGCTCCATACTCATTTTCTAATTTCCAAGCCATTTACAACGATGTTACTACTCATGAACTGACAAGAGAAAACATGAAAAATAGCCGGCCAGGCTGCTGCTACCTAGTAGTGCACATTCAGTTTCAGCCTAAATTTCGATCACTTGCAGCAGGCAGCACCATGCATACGAGCCGCTGGCCCGCAGCGATTCTTTCCGTCGTACTACTAGGAAACGAACCGATACTCCACGCAGAAGCACTAGACCGAGATGTTCCACTTTGCTCCCGTGCTGACACCCGACCTGACAGCGATAAAGTTGAGTGTTCCTCTCTGTCGCATCTCGACACTTATCTGAAGGCTGACGAAGCCTAAAAAATCAGACGTGCCAACGTTCATCCCGGGGATCGTCGAATCGAGCCAGGCCACGGGTAACGTAAAAGAAGCCCTCCGTTAACGTCCCTTTTTCTCTGTTTTCTCCATCCACCACGAAACATGCCCGCCGCGACGCAGCGCACAACGGTGGATCACCAAACCTGTCGCAGTCTGTCTATCCATCCATGATCCATCTCTTGCCACCGTCTGTATCCTATAGGAGAAACTCAACTAGTCAAAGTTACAGGTAGTGGTTTCTGAACCATCATCTAGGCAGTGCATCTCTCGTGTTTTTTTTTTTTGCCTGTCACAAACTTTAATAATTACCCACTCGTCAGGAAAAAAGTCTCGCCCAATTCTTGCTAAATGCGTCTACCACTCTACTACTGATCTACTCATCCTCCCCCACAGCAGTAGTGGATCGATCCTTTCCAGGTGCCACAAGGTCGAATTGCTGCAGCGCTGCTAGCAGTAGACGATCTCAGAAAATAATTTCACGGCATAATCTGCTGCAGACCGACCATGTCTGCCACTAAGTAGGACACCCTGCAGATTCCGCGAGATAGGCAACGGAACACATCACGTATTAAGGGCAAATCATTTGGGAATCAAGAAAAGTGAGTAGTAGTAGTGGAGTAGCATGTGATCGGCAACCAATCCAATCATCAGTTCACGAGTAACAGAGTTCGGTTTTATTACTAGTAGTACTAGCTTAAATGCCCGTGTGTTGCCACGGCCCAATAAACTTGGACCTCGATATATACTTTTTATTTGTACTCCATTAATAGTTAAGTACTCCCTTCAATCCATAATAAGTGTCGGAGAGAATACTAATTTTTCACCAAAATTATATTCATGACTACGTATTACATTATTTTCGAATTATCTCTCTATCAGGTAGGTCGGGAAACTGATAATTTTATTGATTGATGTTATTCCCTCTTTTCCATTGTCGAGATATATGGTTTGCAAAGGAAAAGCATCTCTGCAATGCATGGTTTTACGACCATGTTTGTTAACAGTTTCACCTTCCTAGAGTATTCACAAGTTAAGACAGTTTCATCTCCCTAGTTTTATTTTATTTTATTTTAAACAGGGATGAACCTGCTTATGGTTAATTGCAAGATAAAATAGAGCAGCAGCAGCAACAAGTTCGTTCCTAAACAAAACGGCAGCACTTGCTCCTGAGTGTCAGCCCAAGGCTAATGTAGTTATACTGAAACAAAAGTACATATCAGCCATTGAATGGAATGTATGTATGTAACACAATGAACAATGCAGTCATCACTATTGCCCTGCTCTAATGCACATACAACACTTGTATAATCCCCACCTGAAAATACCTGTGGTCAGTCAATACTAACCTCTGTGCTCACTGATGAGTATCGTGGCAACCACAAGACTGATTCTTTGCTATTGATTTTTGTTTTTCTTTCTTGAGTGGTTCTATGCGCTTAGCTGCAGAATGGACAATGGCTGAAATTTACTGTTGTTCAGTTCACAACCATAGTATGAATAAAGTATTTGTGATGTTGCCAATTTATAGAACAGTTTGTCAAATATGCAGGAAAATCAGGAGTAGTACAGCCACGTCCTGAGTGAGCAGGTCATCTAGGCTGTTTTCAGAAATAGGGTGCTGCGCAAAGGTAGGTATTCGAGAACAAAAAGCCTAGGCGGGCGTGGATCCTGCTCTGGTGCGCATCTCGGCACCCCCAGCGGCGTCGCTGTAGGACATCCCCATGCGCGGCTTGATCCCGCGCGCCGCCATGGGCCCATGGCCGACGGTGTCCTCCCCTCCTCTTCGTCCATACTCGTCGCCGTGGCCGACGGTGGCCTCCCATGTTCCGCCTACATACTCGTCACCATGGCAGACGGTGGCCTCCCCTGCTCTGCCTCCATCCTCCATCCGCTCCACGACGCTCCTCCATCCATCAAGAGTTGCGACGACGCCGACAAGCGCGGTGACGTGGGCCCTCGAAAAAGGCAGCGGGCGTAAATCGGGGAGGCGTGGGGTACCGGCCAGCAGCGCTTGGTCGGTCGTCGGGGTGTAGGGTCGATGGGATCCGGAGCGACGCGTTCCTCGACGGGGACGGGAGCCGGCGTAGTTGGGACATGGCCGGGGCGAGCTGGCGCTGCAGGGTCGGGGTCGCGTGTGGCCAGTGCAACGACGATTGGAGGAGAGCGAGGGCGCGCGGGGTCGGAGGAGCGCGTGAAGGCGAGCCCCGGCGGTGGTACTTAGCGGCGTGGACCGGAGTAGCGTCGCAGCGACAGAGCTGGGCCTAGGCGGGCGGTCGAGCCAGAGGAGGCGAGGCCTGCGAGCGCGTGTGGAGGCGGGGTGAGCGAGGAGGAGGCCAGTTCGGCTCACTAACCTTTTTTTTAACTTAGCGGTGGCAGCATAAGTAATATCTCTAAATTGGTAGGGGTAAATCCGTCCATAAAATGTCGGACGGAAATTTTGTGGTAACCAACCTACGCTAAGACAAATTATTATTACTAGCAGAATGCCCGTACGTTGCTACGGGTGACACTTCTCTTCTAACTTTCGTGGATCACCACTTCTTCTACCTACATGCCGTCTCAACGTCCTCTACCTTCCACGAGCGAATGGCTCTGTCCCCACTTCTTCTTGCTAGCGCCACTCCTATCTTCCTTTTCTTGTGCTTTGAAGCATCGCCCTTCTCACCCCATTCCCGAATTCTCCCACGTGTCGTCCAGCTCGACGACCTGACAATCATAACTTTGATCAGATGCGAACCTTCGAAGAAATTCTTTCCACGTGTGTTGTACTTTAAAAATAAAATAAATAATGTGATCAGCAATCCCTGATATAATCTTAGTCCTTGATTTATATTTGACGATTGGTGTTGCGGTGAATTATCCATCACCAATGCAAAATTAATAATAAGGATGATAGCAGCAGTACTTAAAAGGTACTATAGCTAATATATGGCAGAAAATATTTGACATGATCCAAAATTTGCCTCATAATCGATCCGTGTAATCTTATCCTCAGCATGTAGCGGAAGTGTCAAATTTGACTCAACTTGAAGAGCTCTCTAAAAGAACCGTCTCTTCAAGTTTCACTAACATTTCGATGAGCTCTAGAGATTCCACTAAATATGTATATTAAATTGATTTCTTGTAAAATTAAAATACTACTAATTGACTCCACTACACACTAAGTTTTCTAGATTTACTTTAATGCCCTTGCCTTTCTACATGCTACATAATTTATATGATGATGGATAACGTCATATGGCTATACCATCCAGGGAAGAATCATTGTACTCCGTTGTCACTCCATTCGAAAGTGTCACTTTCTATGTGTGTATGTGTTTTCTCCAACTCTAAAAACTTGCCTTACTCCTTCCCAACGAATATGTTGAATTGCAACAATTGTCATTCCATTTTTGACAGCATTAATCTGGGTTTTATCTAGCAACAATCTAACTAAAATATCTAGCAATTTTCCAAAATACTTTGACAAGGTCCCAAAGCCTCAAAAGTCATTGTACTTCCCTCCCGTATCCTTCTTTTAAGCAAAGCAGAAGAGCTAACATTTCCCTCTCCTATCGAATATTGTGTATTTGCTTTGCTACGGGTCAATAAATATGAAGGAGTGTGTTTAATACCGAAGCATACATTATAATTCTGTACCAATTTTATAGTGATTTTGTGTTTTGAAGATGCAAGAGTAGTTATCACAAATGATCCACAAGCTTTTTTCTATAGACTTTCGCCATTGAAATATAATAGTGAGTCAACACATATATGCATATGGATGAAATTGTGCAAAATGATGGAAAATCTAAGAACCAACAAAGGTACTCCTGTTGAAGATGTATTTTACACAATTAATCAGCTAATGGTCTCTCTCTAAAGTTTTAATGCTCATGTAATCCATAAAAAAATGTTTGAATAATGACTGAAAGAACACTCAACAATAAAGAATAATGCCTGAAAGAACACTCAACAATAAAGTAAACCCTAATGCATTATCGGTCGTTAGCATTTAGCATTTATGGGAGCCTACAAAATGCTAACGTGATTTTATATGGAAGCAATTACTTACATACTCATATAATTAAAAATTATTATATATATTCAATACTTGTACTTCGGTTCAGCTTTACGTTTTAGTAGCGAAAGAAAGGTATTTCTTCAAAATTCCCTATATAAAAATCCACTTTAGGTTGTTGCTATGAAAACTCAATAAAATTAATCCAAACTATGAAACATGCTCGCATGTCGCAACGGGAGAAAAAAAGTCGCATACATAGAAAAACACATAATAATCTTCCTTCCATTTTGCTCCCTCTTTTCTTATTCTATAGGCCATGGTTCAATCAAAAAGATCATTATGAATTTACCTCTCACTTTAGAGTTATGAAAATTCCGACAAGACAAAACATCGTTTCGAGGACAATGGATTAAGAGTCGTGCATCAAGCTAACATAAGCTAGATAAAGATGTTGTGTTTTATAATGCATTGAAGTTTGCGCATCTAGAAACCTGTATTTCATCTGTATGATATCCTGGAAGCTGCACCAATGTAATCTTACAAGTCATTAAAATAGTACCCCGTGCTTATATATGACCTTAGGACTGCATTTCATCAAATTGGGACTTGGGTCGGGATTCTCCGAGCTAACCTGAAATCTGCCGACACGTACTGTTCATAGCACGACACAACACAAATGAAATCAGATCCAGTGCTAGGCTTAATCTTCTATTTTCTCTCCCACACTTAGTCTACAAAGTCTTTG
Source organism: Avena eriantha (assembly GCA_910589775.1). Classification (NCBI taxonomy): domain Eukaryota; kingdom Viridiplantae; phylum Streptophyta; class Magnoliopsida; order Poales; family Poaceae; genus Avena; species Avena eriantha. The sequence continues at coordinate 231,790,501 of OU342745.1, forward strand.
TTTCTCTTAAAAGGTTCTCAGACTGCTCAACTAACTATCTCTGTTTCTGCATCACCGTTGGTCGAACTGCTCACTGTCATAGAGCTCCTGCCAAATTCAGATAACAATTGCATTGTGATTAAACCTTCCGTGCAACTTAAGCTAGACCTCTTCCAAATTATTCGACACTCAAACTCAACCACCAACCCCATGGACAGGCTAAACAGATTCAGGTCATCTGTAAGGAAGCCTATGCACAGACACCAACAATAGTATATTCATCATGTTGGTCCATCGATTCACATCTCTTGTTTGAGGTTTGAGAAAACTCTGATTTGAGACACCTAATGCAAGCAGATAGCTGATTAGAGGGTGGTTTAACAGAGTGGCATAGGGATTGAAGCATAGGAAGCACACATCCAATTTTTTCTGCTAAAAATTAACGAAAAATTGGCAGAGAGCAGCATCGGAACATGAACAAGAAGACAACGGGCGCAAGATCCTCGCTTGTAGGTTGGAGCTGTAACCCAAAGACGCAGCGACTGGGCAGAGCTCGACCATCCTCTCCAAGTCTCCATGAGCACGTCCCACGCCCTGGGCACAAGAAGACGGAACAATTTTCGTTAGTTGCCACCAAGCCCCTCGCCATCAGGACCAATACCAGAATCTGCAGCAGCTCTGAACCTCCGATCAGTCAAACTGATTTCCTCGGCCATCCCCATCACGCCGCACCTCTAGTCGCCTCTGCCAGACTCCTCCGCATTTGTTGCGATGTGTAGTAAGACGGAGACTCGAGGGTTAGGGAAAAGGCAGCAGATGAGGCCATCCACGGCGGTGCTTACAGGAGAGACGGGACATAGCACGGCTGCCAGCAACCAAGTAGGGGAAGTGTGCCGCGCTATGCCCGCCACCCAGGATCCGGTGGATGGAAGGGGATTTTGGTGATTTGGAATTTGGGGCTCCAACTGCTCAGACCCTGCGCTCCCGAGAGGGCTCCGCTCTGGAAAAAAAGGCTAGCTTGAGATTGATCTCGGCGCGGCCGTCGGCGCAGCCTTGTGTCCGTTCCAACTCATTCACCCCCTTCTCCCACGGTCCACGGCGGCGCAGCAGGGCAGGCCTAGGCTGTGAGCTCCCACCGCCGCTCACCTTCCCCAGAGAAGCAACGCCGCCCTCCTCTGGTTCGTGAGCCAGCACCGTTCGGCCTCCTCCGCGACGCCACGCGCCACCCGGCGTCTTCGCCTCTGCTCGGCCTGGAGTCCGCAACGCCGGCCCGCCTCTTGTGCTCTAGCTGCGCGAGGCCACGAGCTCGGGCGCTCAGATCGATCCAGTTTTACTGAGCTGTATGTTTTGACTTGGCGGTGGCAAGACATGTAATACTTTCGACTTAAGGGCTAAATCGGTCCAAAAAAGTTCGGACGGAAAACCTGTGATGACGAACCTACCTCAGAGAAAATTATAGTATAAATACTAGATAAATACCCGTGCGTTGCTACGGTGAGGATCGTTGGGAGACCCCTCTGCGCCTGTACTCCGGTGAGGATAATAGTTTTGGACTATTATGAATGAAATATTGCTTTAGAAAAATAAGCATACATTGAACAAACTCCGGTGAGGATGCCCGTGGTGTGAGCTCGTTGTTCTCCGGAGGTAGCAGGGGACCCGATAGTTTTTTCATATCTTCTTTAAGGTGTTTTCCGTAAGAGGTAGGCACTAAGATGTAGTTATTATCACTCTTGAGGTCCCTGCTGTAAAATCTACATGCATCGTTTAGAGGCATCCAGGCCCTTCGGGGCCTCTCTAGTGTTCTAAGAATAATAATAAACTCCAAAAAAGATATGTAAGTTCCACTACTAAATCAACATGAGCATTCCAACATATATTTAAGTTGATACTCATCGAAACGATGAATTGTTAAAATTTGAAGTTAATACCTGGGTTAAAATATTTATGAGGAAGAGAACAATACAGAGTTCAGAGCTCAAGTGTTGTTTCTTTTATTTACAATTTATCATATTTATTTACCATAAAATGTATTGCATTTCTAAACAATTTCTAGGCATTTACACTTTAAATAATCTTTTATTTGTAGCTCAGTTGACAGATTCATTGGGTTAGTCTCGTAGGAGAACACTATATTCGTCGTTGCTGAATATTGTACTGCTTCACGGGGGGATACAACAAATAATTCGAGACCCTATTCTAGAGCCAATTGCATGCAGAGCCTGAAGCCATGAGCGCTATTTTTCGTACATGGTCAGAATCATACCGACACTTAACACTTGCTTCTGAATACTGGAGTATACATGTTGGACGGGGCGCTGCGGTACTGCCGGGGACGGGGAGAAGTGGGGCTCCGCCTGAGAGACGATGTTGGTGGTTGGCGAGACCAACCACAGGCGTTCCATTGCAAAACGTGCATAGAGCCAGAGGACGGTGCGCAGGTTCCTACCGCCGCCGGCGGGCAAGGCGAGCAGGTACCGCGTGGATTCCTCTCAGTGAAGGCAACAGGGGCTAGCACAAGGGCAGCCATGAGCCATCGATATCGTGGCGTTTCCGGCCGTGCCGCCGCAAGGTTGCTGAAGCAGATGAGTCGACGGGGGCTGCCGGAGTCCAAGTCGGAGAGCTGAAAACAACCAGATCATGCCCTTAATAGAGCTCTCCCTCTCGGTGGACGCCCCTTGGGTGGAGCGGCCGGACCGTTGCTGCAGACCTCCCCGGATGAGGGCGAGCCAGGGGAGGGGTTGCTGCAGACCTCCCCCGATGAGGGCGAGGCAGGGGAGGGCCGTCCCCACAAGCTGGATGTAAGGGATTGGAGGGTGGCGCCGATGGGCTAGAGGCAAGGGATGGGAGAGGCGTGCTCGACGAGTTCTAGGCAGGGACGGGAGAGGACGCTCGGCGAGTCCAGTTCAGGGAGGCGGGCCAACTCGGGTGGTGCGGCGCGCATCACATGGAGAGCTCTTCAACGGGGATTGGGGAGCTCTCAGGGATGAGCATAATTGGGTTCTTCTCTCTGTCACGGGCACATCAAACCGTTCGCTATTAATTAGCCGGTGGCATAAACTGTAATATTTCCTAATACAACTTAGCGTTGCAGGGGTAAAATCGGAATTGGGAAAAACGTACCAGACCATCAAAGGTCACTTGGCTTGGAAAGCTAGGCTATTTCAGTGATCCGTAGGTGAGGGACTCTTCATAAGGTCCTCTTTCTATCAAGGACCAGATAACAACAAAGGATTGCCTGAAGCAATTTAATAGTATAGATAATAATAATAATATAATATAATATATTAGATAGATAGATAGATAGATAGATGGATAGACTAGTACTAGTATTAGATGGATCGGATTCAAAGTAGCAACCGGATGGTGATATCTTCTGCTGGGTAGATAAAGACAATTATTAAGTTGGGGGTGTCGTGGTGCAAACGCTAACCAACGGTGATTCCTTGCTGCAATCAATCAGCAGTGTTCTTACCTGTAAACAATTAGGTGTGGACAGCACAGGTGTCGATCACCAGTAAACAACTCACAACCTATAGTTTATCCATTGCTTCTGGTAACCTCCTTCTTTCCATCCCAAATGCTTACGCCCAGCGTTGATCCCGTCACATCGAGCAACCACAAGTTAACAGCCATCTATATATCTCTTTCAAGCAACGAGATTCAAATTGGAGGGCTTCGAAATAAACACCTACAGTCCTCCATGGTAGCTCCCCCCCCCCCCCCCCCCCCCCCCCCCAAAAAGATTCTCCAAACTTCGCTTGCAGCGCACCCCTCTATTGCTTGAGGAGGCGAAAGCAGTTGCACGGAACCTAGAGCTCCGCTACACAACACATCGGTGGTATTTGCCACATCACCTGATAAAAAAACCATGGAAGATTCGGTCTCCCCCAAAACTATTTGGCGCTGAGGAATTTTGTTGTACAGCTTGCAATTGTTTTGGAAATATTTTACTATTTCTAACAAAAAAAGAGAATTCTACTCTACAGCAACCACTTTGTGCTAATTGTCATCTTACTTATGTTGGTACGCTAGATGTGCTTGCCGTCATCATTATGTCCTGCAAAAAAGAAAATCACAGGAACAAACAAACATGTATGGAGCTGTTTTTTATAGGTCCATACATCTCCTGGTCATCAAATGAGAGTTATAATTGTGTTAGTTTCTCCAATAAGGGGGGATTTTATAATTTGCCACACTATACTTTTCACTTTTATTATTTGCCACACCTTGTGTCACTGACATGTGGTGGTCAATATGGCAAATTATAAAGGTTTGAAGAAAAGTGTGGCAAATGATAAAATATTCCTCCAATAAGACCCCGCTTTTCTCGGAAAAAAATAAGACCCCGCCTTCTCGAATAAGCTAATCATGCATGACACCCAATGGAATGAGAATGTTGATCGGTCCTTATCCAGAAAACATTACATAAAACCATGCCTGAGAACAAGAGACATTAATTCAGATGAGCAGATGTTCCAGTTTTATAGGTAAAAAATAGTTGCGTCTCGTTCTTTTTTTTCTAGAATACACACAACATGTGTATCATGTGTAGAAAAAGAATCGGTGAAACACCGAGATATAACGATATTACAACTCTGAACTTTGACAATCAACTAACACACTTGTGTTACAGTTCTACTACTAAGGTAACTACTCACTACGGGTCCACCTGCTCGCCGCCAACAAAAAGGCTTCTCTTCCATGGAGCATAAGTCCAGCGTTGAACCAAACTTCTCCCTCTGATGAGGGTTAACATGGGGTGGCTCGATCTTCATGGATTTAGAGGGAGAAAACGAGGGAGAGGGTGATGAACACAATGACCATGAAGGACGAAAAGGGAGATACAAACTCACGCACGCAAACACTTTCGGTTTCCCATGTTGGCCCGAATCACCAACTCAAAGGAATCTTCTTTGGTTTCCCACGTTGGCCCGAATCACCAACTCGATAGAATCCATGTGGAAGAAACCGCTAGGTAGATATCCATGCTGGAAAGACCGTCAAGCAATTGGATAGAATCCTACTATGACGATATTACAATTGATAGAGACCCAGAGGGAGAGATCGAAGGCAATAGAGTGCACAATAGCAAAGATCCAAAACACAAGGTTGAGCCTTGTACAACTCCAAGATGTAGATCTATGGAGAGGTTCCTCCTAGGGAAAGTGGAGGCTAAGCGAATACAATTCAATTCTATTCTAACCCTAGATATGAGCTATCAGGGGTCTATTTATGGTACTATGACGAAGGGGCAAGTTGGGGATAAGATTACAGGGCTCGTGGGCCCATTTCGGCTCACAGACTGCGTCTCATGCGGCAATGTCGTGGTGGCCAGCAGCAGTACGGCTCCTACGGTAGTGCCATTCTTGGACAGCGGTAGTGCCGCTCCTGCGCCCATCTCGATCTTTGCAGCGGTAGTGTCAGGCCAGTGCCGCTTGGTGGGCAGGAGCACTTTTGGTGATGAGCGGTAGTAGGAGCAACTGTAGTGGCGGCAGTGCCGCCCGTGGTGGCAATAATACCACTCCTATGGCTGCATGATCTCCCTTCACGCCTTGATCTTCATGGTCTTTGTGGTTTAACCGTTCATGGGTGTGTTCTTGGGGAGTGTACCTGCTCATGCACAATGTATCCGAATGAAGTAGCAATCCATCCAAGATAGTATCAAAGTCATAAGACGATAGGAGCGAGTTCACCTTATCGTGGAGAGCCTTGATGCGTGCACATGTTATTGGTCCACTCGGGGGACTTGGTGGTGTCGTAGTAGATGTGGACGTATATCGTATCACATCAGCTATTCCCCTTGGGAAAGAGTTCTCCTCGACTCGTGATTGTCTTCATCTCCAAGGTATGGTGAGATATTCGCCACATTGAAAGTGTTGCTCACCAATTATTTTGATGTGGGGAAGTCGATGACGTAGGTGTTGTTGTTTATGCGCTTGAGGACCTTGAACGGACCATCACCCTGTGGCTTGAGCTTTGAAAATCATTCTTGAAGGAATCTTTCTTTGCGTAGGTGTATCTACACTAGGTCTCCTTCTTTGAAGATCATGCGCTTTTTGTGTTTATTGATTGCCTTGGCTTGTTGCGTGACTCTCTTCTCGATGGTAGCTCTTGTTTCTTCATGTAATTTATTCATGTACTCGGTTCGCTTGTCGGGTCCATGTTCAAACGTTCATGAAGTGGTAGAGGAAGAATTGTGAGGGCGGTCTTGGGTTCGACACCATGGACGACCATGAATGAGCTCTTCATCGTTGTGGACTGCTTGACACGGTTTTAGACAAACTCCTCATGCGGGATGCATTCTTCGCAATTCTTGATATTCTTCTTTATCAAGATGCGTAGGAGAGTTCCAAGACTGCTATTTGAGACTTTGATTTTGCCATCTGTTTGCGGTTGTATGGCAAAGAGAATAGTAGTTGCACTCCAGACTAGGCAATGAAAGTCCTCCATAAGTAGCTTATGAATTTGATATCACAGTCAGAAACAATACTATTGGGTACACCATGTAGTCACACGATTTTTCTGAAAAACAAAATTACAATAGGCAAAGAATCATCCATTTGATTGCTTGGTATGAAGTGTGACATTTTGTAGAATCTATCAACAACAACAAATATTGAGTCTTCTCCATTTTTAGTGTGAGGTAGACCTAGTAATAAATCCATGCTTATGTCAGTCCAATGTTTGTATGTAATAGGCAAAGGAGTGTAAAGGCCAGAAGGATGAGAAGTAGACTTAGCTTGTAAGCATGTGTTGCATCGCTTGATTAGTCTTGATACATCTCGGACCATCTTGGGCCAATATTAATGCATTGAGAGCATGTCATTTGTCTTGGTGATGCAAAGTGTCCCATGAGTCCACCTCCATGATCTTCTTGTAGTAGCAGTTTATGAACAAGGACTCCTCGAGGATGGAAAGCTTGTTTTTCTTAAAAAGGAAGCCCTTATGCAAGTAGAAATCATCAAATCCTTTCTCAAGGGAACACTTGGCAATATTGGACCAAAGAAATCATCCAAGGGGTATAAATCTTTTATTTCATCAAGTCCAAGCATATTGATTTAAAGTCAGGTTAGGAGTATAGTATTCTTGTGGGAAAGAACATCTGCACCACATTTTCTTTTCCCTTTTGTATTTGATTACATAGGGGAAAGATTCCATGAACTCCGCCCACTTAGCGTGTTGATTTCTCAAATGTGCTTGACCTTCCAAGCATTTCAAAGACTCATGATCAGAATTTGTTATGAATTCTTTAGGACAAAGATAGTGTTGCCACACTTGCAACACTCAGACAGGAGCATACAATTCCTTCTCATAGATGGGATAGTATTGAGGCGAGCGTCATCCAACTTCTCACTATTATAGGCAACGAGGCATCCGTTTTGCATGACTACACTTCCAATGCCAAGTCTACTTGCATCGCATTCAATTCACAAGTTTTGGTGAAATCGGGTTTAAAAAGTAGAGGAGCTTCGGTTAACCTCTTTTTGAGTTCATCAAATGCATTTTGTTGCTCTTTGACCCAAACAAAAGGAACATTCCTTTTGGTAAGTTCTTTTAAACGGCAAGTAATTGTAGAGAAGTCTTTCACAAAGCAACGATAAAATACGGTAAAACCATGAAAACTCCAAACTTGTCCAACCATGGTTGGTGTGGGTCAGTCTCTTATTGCCTCTATCTTGGAGCTATCCACTTCTATACCATTTGAGGAAAAAACAAAGCCAAGAAAAAAAACTTATCTCATGCAAAAGAACACTTTGGAAGATTTGTAAATAGTTTTTCAACACAAAGAATTGACAACACTTGTTTGGCATGACTTGCATGGTATTCTAGAGACTTGCTACAAACAAAGATGTCATCAAAGTAAGTACTATGCATTTACCAATGAGAAGTACAAATACATGATTCATTAACCTCATTAAAGTTGATGGAGCATTGAATATACCAAATGACATAACTAACCATTCATATAGACCAAGCTTGGATTTGAAGGCAATTTTCCATTCGTCACCAAGGCACATGCACATTTGGTGATATCCATTGCAAAGATAAAATTTTGAAAATATAGTGGAACCACAATGTTAATCTAGCATATCATTGTGACGAGGAATTGGATGACGATAGCATTCGGTAACTGCATTGATAGGATCGAAATCCATACACATACGTGATGTGTCAACACTTTTGGGGACCAAGATCACGGGTATGGCACATGGGCTAAGGCTCTCGTGAATCAAACCTTTGGATAGAAGTAATTGAATTTGTCATTCAATTTCCTTCATCCCTTCCGAGTTGGTGCGGTATGCGGCACAGTTGGATAGTGGTGCGCTGGGTATGAGATCGATGCAATGTTCAATGCCACGAAGAGGAGGAAGTCTAGGAGGTAGCTCATCGGGGAAGACACCACCAAATTCCGTCAAAATAAACATTAACAAAGAAGGAATTGTTGTTAAGTCGTTAGTGGTGGTTTCACCCTTGTAGATGAGCACATATTGCATCATAGATGGGTTTGTTTGTACCTCTCACAACTTACTTTTGGTGGAAATGAGGGCTCTCTCAATTTTTCACTCATTTTTGCTTCTGGCACTCACATTTAGGTGGATCACTTTCTCACCACTCAACTCACTCTTATGTCTTTCTTCTTGTGACCTCGCTAAATCCTTTGCATTATCCACTATGATTTGGCTAGGAGCCATTGGACGCAAGACAAAAGTTTTTGCATTGTTCTTGAAGCTATATACATTGGTATGACCATCATGTAGGGCTCCCTTGTCATATTTCCGTGGTCAACCAAGTAGCATATGGCATACCATCATTAGCACCATGCTGCATTCGGCGATATCTTCGTAGGGGCCTATTTTAGGGACCGATAAGGTGTGTTGAACTTTGATGTTTCCGGAGTCACTCAACCATTAGATGTGGTATTGATTTGGATGCTTGTGAAGTCAGAGATTCAACTTGGTGCAAAGTTTGGTGTCAGTGTGGTTGTGGAAACTACCTCCATCGATGATCATTTTTATGGACTTGAAATTGATGCCGACTCAAGTTTGGAAGATATTGAAGCATTGATCTTTGCTTGGGAGAGAGTTAATTGTAAAAATCTTTGTGATGACTAGTGAAGGGCTTGGATCATGTTCACATATAAGTTCATCTTCTTCTCTTATGGCGGCTTCCTTGGAGAGAGCAACATGTTCCGATGCTTCAAATTCTCCTTCACTCATGGAATGGGTATCACTGTTTTCATTCGTAAACATAACCCTTGTGTTGATGCACTCACAGGACTTGTGTCCTTTACCTCCACACTTGTAGAAAGTGACTTGACTATTTTCCGTTGCTGTCTTGGAGGTTGTTGCCATTGGAGATTTTGTTGTTTGCATGGATGAGCTTGGCGCTTGGCATTTTCAGTAAATTTACTATGTGTCTTGCTTCAAGTTTTGGAGTTTGTTGAAGAGTGATGGATGTAAAATACATCCATGTATCTCTGCGTTGAAACCGTATATTAGTCAAGAATTTGATAAAATATCTCTCTAGCATTGCCAATAACGACTAATTATTGCATAGATGTGCAAATCTAACCCTTGATGTTTATGCTTGCACAATTGGACATTTTTATGACGTAATATGGAGTAATTAATGGACAATTATGAGATTCCAATACTCCCAAGTCAAAGATGATTTGGAGGAGGCATCTAGACGCTTTAACGAGCACCTGTGGCCGTATGAGCAGGTCCCACCTATACGGTCCGCCCGTATGGAGTGTCGGAGGCTTCGCCAAGTCAAACCTACAACTCTCGTGAAGGAGGCTATATAAGATTCAGCCCACAACCACCGAAAACAAGAATGCCAGCCTGCAAAAAACATATGACACCATTTGCATATGAGGAGAGGAGATCCAATCTTCACCACCATAGCCACAACTCCTCTCCCTCCTCCATATCTGATACATTGCAAATGTATCTATAATTTTTGATGTTCCATGCTTGGTTTTATCCACTTTCTTGTGTTTTGTTCCAACTTTGGAGTACTTTTCATATGATTTCTTGGACTAACCTATTAACAACAGCCACAATGCCAGCTGCCTATTTTCTGCTGTTTTTGGTTCTAGGAAAGTCAGAAAATGAATATTCTCGGAATTGGGTGGTACAAAAGCCAAAGTGCCTATTTTTCCAGAAGTGATCAAGTGCCAAAATACGAGACAGAGAAGGGCCAGGGAGCCACCACACCACCTGGCCGCGCGTCCAGGCCTGGCCCGCGCCAGGGGGTGGTGTGGCCGCTCCCGGCACCCCCTCGGCCTCTCCTTCCGCCTATATATTGCCCTCGAGACGAAAACCCTAAGTACCCGATCAAAAATCCACGAAAGAGTCTGTAGCCGCCGTCATCTCCATCCCTAGATCAGGAGGGATCTGAAGCTCTTCCCGGCAGCCTGCCGGAGAGGGGAATTCACCCTGGAGGCCTTCTTCATCACCATGCAAGTCTCTGGTGTGATGCGTGAGTAGTTCATCCTTGGACTACAGATCAATGTAGTAGCTAGATGGCTGGTTCTCCTCCTTTGTGCTTTCATGTTTAGATCTTGTGAGCTCCGTTCATGATCAAGATCATCTATTTGTAATTCTGCATGTTGTGCTTGCAGGGATCCGATGGATATTGAGATGCTATTTCAGATTGATTATTGATTATATCATGTCTTTGTTATTTGAGATCTTGCATGCTTTCCGTTGTTAGTAGCTATCTTGGCCAAGTAGATGCTAGCAACTCCAAGAGTTAGTATTTATGCTCGATAGTGGGTTCATGCCTCTGGTAATCTGGGGAAGTGATAGAAATCTCTAAGGTACTAGATGTGCTGTTGCTACTAGGGAGAAAACAACAATCCTTTGTTCATAGAACAATCGTATTGTTTACTTTACACGCAGTTCGTAAAGCAATAATCTGTTGCTTGTAACTTAATACTAGAGGGGGTTCGGATGATAACCTGAAGGTGGATTATTAGTCATAGATGCAGTTGGATGGCGGTCTATGTATTATGTTGTAATTCCCAATCAAGTCTCAAAGGAGTAAAGATGATTAGTATATGCATGTATTGCTTTCTCGGTTTTTGTCAATTGCCCCACTGTAATTTGTTCACCCAACATGTTATCTATCTTAAGGAGAGCCACCTCTAGTGAACTATGGATCCCTGTCCTTTTTCTTTACATACAATCTACAATCTTTTACTTCTTTGTGTTTACTTTCTGCAAACTTTTACTTCTTTCCATTCGATACGTTTAATCCTTTGTTTTCCGCAAAACACGGTGAGATTGACAACCTCATCGCAAGTTGGGGACAAAGTTTTGTGGTTGTGTTGTGCTGGTCTCCACGTTGCTACTAGCACCGGTAGTGCGCCTTGCCAAAGCTCAGCTAGTAACACCTTTAGGGTGTTTCCTTGCTCCTACTGGTTCGATTAAACCTTGGTTTCATAACTAAGGGAAACTTGCTGCTGTGCTCATCCTACCTTCCTCTTGGGGTTCCCAACAAGCTCTACATCAACATTGCCATCAAGCATTTTTCTGGGCGCCATGCATTGAGCCATCAATATCCACTTCATAGCCATAGTCATCTACTTGTAATCTTGATATCATCGTGATTGGCGGCATTTTAAGCCTATTTGTTGTCATCCTTTTAAGAATTCTCAATATAATGTTTATGATTGTTGATCTAATTATGCGTGAGTAGTCCTCACGGACGGAGGCATCACCTTGCAACAATTATGTGCAATTTCTAACACCATGGGATATTGTGGTGTGATTTGATATTAGATCTATCCTTTTGTATTCTTGTCTTTTGCCTTGATCAAGGGACTTGTCAGGTACCCAAGACCTCAAGGATCGATCCAGGTACAAAGGTGAGATGAGTGGTGATCATCTTCTACGCGTGAAACCCAATGATAATAAGGGGGTACAGTAGTTGTTTGAGATCCATTTGGTAGTAACTGTAACTTCATTGATCATAATGCTTTGGTCTGTTTTACTTACATAACTATGCAATCCCGCGTGGCGCTGGTGTATTGGTTAAACAAAGTCTACAGTAAGCATTGCTGACAATTACTATAGTTGTTATAGATGTACCGCACACAATCTTTATCAATATAGTTCACCATACATTAATAGGATGATTAAGTATATATTTATCCTAACAAATGTGCACATCTACAGGTGAAACCTTATCCCTAGCCTATCTCCATCTATTGATACAAAAAACACAAAAAATAAACGTGTTTGGTCTGGTAAGCAAAAATACTATGAGTTCCCAAGGTCATGTTTAAAGTAATCTTACAATGAGCGAGGCTTCCCAAGGATTCAATAAACATAGGTCTACTAGGGAAAAATAAACTATACTATAATTTGTAGTCCGGATTGAAGGTATCAACCCTTTTTTTAGCACCATTGCCAGGAAACAATTCTCGCTACCCTAGTGAGGTTATTAGAGACCTTGCTAGTTAGTTTTATTTTTGTTTTAGTTTATTTATTATTCTTAGTTTACTTTTTGTTATCTATTAAAATACAAAAAATAGTTAATCTTATTATTGCTATTACTATTGTTTCGCTTAAACCAAAAACACAAACACACTTTATCCATGGCTGAAAAGAAGCTTGTGGAGTATGCTTCTCCCAATGATGATTATTTATGTGTACCTATTACTCAGTCTGCTATAGTAGCGGAAAATTATGAAATTAAGCCTAACTATTTGAGTTTGATTTAATAGAACCAATTTGGAGGCTCGGCTTGTGAGAATGTGGGTATGGACTTGAACACTTCTACAGAAATATACGACATGATGCGCATAAAGGATGTTAACCCCGATGCGGTCAAGCTGCGTTTATTTCCTTTCCCACTAAAGGGAAAGGCAAAAGATTGGTTGCTAGCATTGACCAATTGTGGCGCCCCGCAAAAACCACTACTAGAAAATCGCGTTGTTTTTGTGCATTGCATCATCATGACCGCATGCTCATGTCATCATGCCACCTTGCATTCGAGCATCATCATGTCATCTTGCATTTGTTTGCATAAAACTATTTTCGAAAAGTCTGTTTTTGTTTTCTAAACGTCCCGTCTTTGTTTCAAATTAAAAACCCGGGTCTCCGGAATATTTTGTTTTGTCTACCGACGGTTTTCAAAAGCCCCGTTTTAAATAATAAAATTTTTTTCCTTTATTTTTGGGAGGTAGCCAGCCATGTCCGAAAGCCTAGCCGGCCACCTCCAAAATTAAATCCTAATCTGTCTAAATACCCAACCGTTATTTCTACAAAATACTCTACCCACTCTACTCCTACCCAACCCTCCACCTCACCCCAGCCAATCCCCTTCCTCTACCTCACCAACCCCTCCCTTTTTCCCACTAACCACCGCCACCTGGCCAGTTTCCCGCCCAGCCGCGCGGCTGCCCCACGACCTCGCAGCGGACAGCCGCCCTTGGCCCACATGCCACGCGCGGCACCCCATTTCCCTCTCCCGCGCGTCCAGCCTCGGATCCCTCCCCTGGCCAATCCCACCACCCGACAACCCCTGGTCCCGCTCCCCACACCCCACTTGCTTTTTCCCTGGCCCACCCCACCGACCGGCCGCCCCCTGGCCGCACGTTTCCCCAGCCCCGGCACCACCAACCCCCGCATCTCCCGCTCCCCTCGCGTCTCCCCATCCCCGCTCGTCCCCAGATCACACCGACCGCGCGTCGCCGCTCCTCCGCCCATCCCCGCCGGCGCCTGCCGTTCCCCGCGCCTAGGGACCCCTCCGGCCGACGCCGCCGAGACTCCCCCCGAGGTCGTCGTCGCCCCGGCCACCGCGTCCAGGCCCCGACGCCGACCTTGCTGGCCACCCGCGCATCCTCGGACCCCGAGCCCCGTCCCCCGTCACCGCCGCGGTCTCCCTCTTCCTCCTCGCCCTCCCGTCGCAGAACAGCACGGCGCCACCGCCGCCTGGGAGCCCCGACGCCACCCGCACGAGCCCCGGCCCTCTCGCATCCGGCTCGTCGTCGCGCCGCTGCCAGGCGACCTTGTCGGCATCCCTCAGCCCGTCCGCCTCCCTCCTGCGCCGGCCACCGCCCCGTCGACCGCGCCTGTACATCGCCCGGTCGCCGCCGTGTTGCGTCCTTCTACAGCCGCCCGCCCTCCAGCACGTCCGCGTCCCACCGACGCCCATTCCAGTTCAACATGGAGCATCAAAGTCAGGTCCCTGAGCACACCAGCTTGGAACCAAAGACGCCGTTACGCCATGATTTTCTTCATCGCCGCCAAGACCCGGATCCGAAGACCGCCAAGCTCGCCACGGAACGGCAAGCTCTCCATCCCGGATATGCCAAGTTCGTCGAGAACCCGGAACGCCAAGTTCTTCATCCCGAACGCCAAGACCGACCCGACATGAGGACCCGGCAAGATCTTCGCGACGACAAGATCGACACCGATCAGGGGGAATCCGATGCGCCCCCGACGCCGAAACAAGGCCTTCTCCTGGATGCGACAAGATCTACTTCCGTTGTCCGAGACCGATCCCGTCGAGCCGTTTCCGCCCCCGTCGAACCCTGTCGAACCCCGAACCCCTCGGAGCCCAAGTTCGCCGAACCCTAATGTGATTCCCTATCCGAGACCCCCATTATTTTTATAATATGACATTATCGACTGTTGCATATTAAATTGTTCATCTCGCATGCATATCATAATCATGCCGGATCTTCTGCCGTAGTATTAAATATTGCATCCGGTGTTTCTTTTAGTGTTTGCTTCTTCGTGGATTAGGCCGATGAGTTGATGCGAGTATCAACAAGTTCTTCGGATATGAATCTCCGGCAGTGTTTTCCCAGACGAGCATCTCTCCCCCTTCTACCTATTTTGCACTTATAGCCTTTATTTCCTCCTGTTGATCTATTGCTATCTGTGTCACGATGCTTTAGTTTCCGCACCCCAGTTATATCCCGTGCAGCCTCGATATTGCCTTGGACACCTCCTATTACCTGTGTTTAGTAGATAGCTGGCCTTGCGAGTCGTAGCCGCTTGCTCAGGTGTGATCTTGTGTTGTCAAGTACCACAATTGTTGGAACGCTGTCAGATGTTTATTTGTGGAAATGCTTATTGGTGGGGTTGGTCATGACTTTAAATACAACTATAGAAATGCTAGATATAACTAATGAAGAGGCATCGGTGGGCAATAGATGTTATTTGGTTCTTCCACGCTCACTTGTGTCCCGTAGGACCCCAAGTACTTGATACCTGTTCCTTGATTTTTCGCACTATCCACATCCGGGAGGCCTTATGGACCCCCCCTGAGCCAGAGCTTGATTCATTTCTATTCCTTGGGGCCACAAAGTAGTTTGGGACTTTATTACTATCCTGTACCTATGCCATATTTTACCGCTTTATTTAAGATTGTGCGTGGAGCACCTGTACTGTTTAGGATTGCGGAGTGTTTTCACGGTATCGAAAAGCCCAATCACACTTTCGGGTTCCCAGTCGTTTACAGCCATTGGCGCAAACCTTGGGTCCGTCTCGGAGCCGGCCAACTTCGTTGCGGGTAGCTTAATGGGGTGGCCCCCTGAAATATTTATGAATCCTGTGATCGCTTTGTCGTGAAGGCCTCGTTGGGTTTTGAGTTGGTTTTTCTGAGGTTGATCGAGTGTGTGTTGCTATTTGTGCACCCCTGCAGGGTAAAACTTTCTGAAAGCCGTGTCCGCGGTTATGGAGGACTTGGAGCACAGTTTCTCGATCATAGACAATCATAACTAAAGTACCGCTTTTAATTTGACTAAGTACTTGACTAGTAAATAGTGCAATACTCATGGAAAGGTTAATAAAATTGCCAACGGATGATGGGGGTTGTTCGTCCGCTTCCTCGTTGGTAAGCGAGGAGGAGGATGGATCTGTTAATTATACTGTTATAACTGTTGTTCTTAATTCACGGACATCCGTCTATCATTGGTTAGGAGGATGGTTAGCGAGTATCTATAGAATTGTTAGATATTATTTTTTGCTGCAATTGCGTCACCCCCAGGTTGTGTCCCCTTTAGTGGCATAAAGACTTGCTGAGTACCCCTAGGGTCTCACACGATAAATTGTTTGATTCAGATGAACAGGTGTACCCGCAAGATGGATACTGGGTGGAGGAGACATATGATGTTGGCAACGATCATTCGGTGTAGAAATTCCGGGAACGGGGATCCGTGAGATCTGTGGGCGGGATGTGTTTATTTATGTGGCATCTTATACCAATTTGCTTCTTATCCGTACTCGGATCTTGTTTTCCGCTTCCGCCTGATACTCTGATGTTTGTTGTATGAGGAGCTATCCTAAATTATTATCTCTATCTAGGATATTTGAATCTTGCCGTATGGCGTTGCAATATTTTTATTTCTTTTAGATGGAATGGCTCCGAGGACTGTTGTATGTGGCTTGCATACATACTCATTTGTGTATGTAGTTGATCCCTTCGCCTGCCGATTACGCCGCTCGTTCTTGTCCCGATGATCTGAAAGTGGTTAGGACGGCCGAAAGGTCTACCGTGAGTGGCCCTGGGCCCCACCGTACTATTGTAACCACTTTCGTTCATCCAGGCATGTAACTAAGAGCGTAATTCACCGAGGTAGTTACAATTGGTATCAGAGCTCAGCAGTTGCGATACCCCACGAGTCCAGCCTGTAGGATAACCTAGCTAACGGCCGAAGTAGAGTGTCAAAACTATTTTTGAAAAATCGGTTGGATATATCTGATTAGGTCTTCTTTTACTCCTTACCCCTCTGCTGTTCTCCTCTTACCTCTGCGTGTTTTGAATCTACTCTCTTATCTTTTCTTCGAGTCCAGGAATTCTCGTGGTTGGGTTTCCGTCGTACCTTCAGGGTTCGCTTCCTTCTTTGGTAACGGTGCTTCTACATCCGGTCTTAGTGCTATCTGAGTGATCCTTTATCTGTGGTACCATTCTTTGTTCCTTGTTTGTGCCTTCCGGTGTTTTTCGACGCGACAACATCGTCTACGCCAGATCCGATGCATAGCCTGCATCACTCCTTTGTTTCCGACCCTCGTTTGTCGAGATCTTCAGTCTAATTCCGAGAGTTGGTTGCATAATTCACCTATCCGTGTGCAGAGTAATGGTTTGGGTGCGCGATGGACTGATCACCTTCCGACTACTCTTATCATTCGCTCTGGTACATTGAATCGATGGATCTGCAATTACTCCTTCCACTAAAGTTAGAGGTGGCTTTATTTGTTGATACCTCTACCTTTGCCCTTTATTGCCCGGGGTGTCCTCTCGACGATCACGGACAAGGACCTCTTGTTAGTGGTGTCGTGAGGATCTACATGAAGCGAGAAGATTCAGATCACCGACCTTCTTCCCAGTACTATGAGGCGGATCTGGAGGGCGAGATCCATTGTTAGTGGTGTCGAATTGTGGCGCTCCGCAAAAACCACTACTAGAAAATCGTGTTGTTTTTGTGCATTGCATCATCATGACCGCATGCTCATGTCATCATGCCACCTTGCATTTGAGCATTGTCATGTCATCTTGCATTTGTTTGCATAAAACTATTTTCGAAAAGTCTGTTTTTGTTTTCTAAACGCCCCGTCTTTGTTTCAAATTAAAAACCCGGGTCTCTGGAATATTTTGTTTTGTCTACCGATAGTTTTCAAAAGCCCCGTTTTAAATAATAAAATATTTTTCCTTTATTTTTGGGAGGCAGCCAGCCAGGCCCAAAAGCCTAGCCGGCCACCTCCAAAATTAAATCCTAATCTGTCTAAATACCCAACCCTTATTTCTACCAAATACTCTACCCACTCTACTCCTACCCAGCCCTCCACCTCACCCCAGCCAATCCCCTTCCTCCACCTCACCAGCCCCTCCCTTTTTCCCACTAACCACCGCCACCTGGCCAGTTTCCCGCCCAGCCGCGCGGCTGCCCCACGACATTGCAGCGGACAGCCGCCCCTGGCCCACACGCCACGCGCGGCACCCCATTTCCCTCTCCCGCGCGTCCAGCCTCGGATCCCTCCCCTGGCCAATCCCACCACCCGACAACCCCTGGTCCCGCTCCCCACACCCCACCTGCTTTTTCCCTGGCCCACCCCACCGACCGACCGCCCCCTGGCCGCACGTTTCCCCAGCCCCGGCCCCACCAACCCCCGCATCTCCCGCTCCCCTCGCGTCTCCCCATCCCCGCTCCTCCCCAGATCCCACCGACCACACATCGCCGCTCCTCCGCCCGTCCCCGCCGGCGCCGGCCGTTCCCCGCGCCCAGGGACCCCTCCGGCCGACGCCGCCGAGACTCCCTCCGAGGTCGTCGTCCCCGGCACCTCCGGTCAACGCCGCCACTGGCCGTCCGAGCCCGCGCCCTGGCCGCTCCACCACGGCGTCGCCCCGGCTGCCGCGTCCAGGCCCCGACGCCGACCTCGCCGGCCTCCCGCGCGTCCTTGGACCCCGAGCCCCGTCCCCCGTCACCGCCGCGGTCTCCCTCTTCCTCCTCGCCCTCCCCGTCGCAGAACGGCACGGCGCCACCACCGCCTGGGAGCCCCGACGCCACCCGCACGAGCCCTGGCCCTCTCGCATCCGACTCGTCGTCGCGCCGCCGCCGAGCGACCTCGTCGGCATCCCTCAGCCCATCCGCCTCCCTCCTGCACCGGTCACCGCCCCGTCGACCGTGCCTGTACATCGCCCGGTCGCCGCCGTGCTGCGTCCTTCTGCAGCCGCCCGCCCTCCACCACATCCTCGTCCCACCGACGCCCATTCCAGTTCAACATGGAGCATCAAAGTCAGGTCCCTGAGCACACCAGCTTGGAACCAAAGACGCCGTTACGCCATGATTTTCTTCATCGCCGCCAAGACCCGGATTCGAAGACCGCCAAGCTCGCCACGGAACGGCAGGCTCTCCCTCCCGGATACGCCAAGTTCATCGAGAACCCGGAACGCCAAGTTCTTCATCCCGAACGCCAAGACCGACCCGGCACGAGGACCCGACAAGATCTTCGCGACGACAAGATCGACACCGACCAGGGGGAATCCGATGCGCCCCAGACGCCGAAACAAGCCCTTCTCCCGGATGCGACAAGATCTACTTCCGTTGTCCGAGACCGATCCCGTCGAGCCGTTTCCGCCCCCGTCGAACCCTGTCGAACCCCGAACACCTCGGATCTGAAGTTCGCCGAACCCTAATGTGATTCCCTATCCGAGACCCCCATTATTTTTATAAGATGACATTATCGACTGTTGCAAATTAATTTGTACATCTCGCATGCATATCATAATCATGCTGGATCTTCTGCCGTAGTATTAAATATTGCATCCGGTGTTTCTTTTAGTGTTTGCTTCTTCGTGGATTAGGCCAATGAGTTGATGCGAGTATCGACAAGTTCTTCGGATATGAATCTCCGGCAGTGTTTTCCCATGCGAGCATCTCTCCCCCTTCTACCTATTTTGCATTTATAGTCTTTATTTCCTCCTGTTGATCTATTGCTATCCGTGTCACGATGCTTTAGTTTCCGCACCCCAGTTATATCCCGTGCAGCCTCGATATTGCCTTGGACACCTCCTATTACCTGTGTTTGGTAGATAGCTGGCCTTGCGAGTCGTAGCCGCTTGCTCAGGTGTGATCTCGTGTTGTCAAGTACCACAATTGTTGGAACGCGGGCAGATGTTTATTTGTGGAAATGCTTATTGGTGGGGTTGGTCATGACTTTAAATACAACTATAAAAATGCTAGATATAACTAATGCAGAGGCATCGGTGGGCAATAGATGTTATTTGGTTCTTCCACGCTCACTTGTGTCCCGTAGGACCCCGAGTACTTGATACCTGTTCCTTGATTTTTCGCACTATCCACATCCGGGAGGCCTTATGGACCCCCCTGAGCCAGAGCTTGATTCATTTCTATTCCTTGGGGCAACAAAGTAGTTTGGGGCTTTATTACTATCCTGTTCCTATGCCATGTTTTACCGCTTTATTTAAGATTGTTCGTGGAGCACCTGTACTGTTTAGGATTGCGGAGTGTTTTCGCGGTATCGACAAGCCCAGTCACACTTTTGGGTTCCCAGTCGTTTACAGCCATTGGCGCAAACCTTGGGTCCGTCTCGGAGCCGGCCAACTTCGTTGTGGGTAGCTTAATGGGGTGGCCCCCTGAAATATTTATGAATCTTGTGATCGCTTTGTCGTGAAGGCCTCGTTGGGTTTTGAGTTGGTTTTTCCGAGGTTGATCGAGTGTGTGTTGCTATTGGTGCACCCCTGCAGGGTAAAACTCTCTGAAAGCCGTGTCCGCGGTTATGGAGGACTTGGAGCACAGTTTCTCGATCATAGACAAGCATAACTAAAGTACTGCTTTTAATTGGACTAAGTACTTGACTAGTAAATAGTGCAATACTCATGGAAAGGTTAATAAAATTGCCAACGGATGATGGGGGTTGTTCGTCCGCTTCCTCGTTGGTAAGCGAGGAGGAGGATGGATCTGTTAATTATACTGTCATAACTGTTGTTCTTAATTCATAGACGTCCGTCTATCATTGGTTAGGCGGATGGTTAGCGAGTATCTATAGAATTGTTAGATATTATCTTTTGCTGCAAATGCGTCACCCTAGGTTGTGTCCCCTTTAGTGGCATAAAGACTTGCTGAGTACCCCTAGGGTCTCACACGATAAATTGTTTGATTCAGATGAACAGGTGTACCCGCAAGATGGATACTGGGTGGAGGAGACAGATGATGTTGACAACGATCATTCGGTGTAGAGATTCCGGGAACGGGGATCCGTGAGATCTGTGGGCGGGATGTGTTTATTTATGTGGCATCTTATGCCGATTTGCTTCTTATCCGTACTCGGATCTTGTTTTCCGCTTCCGCCTGATACTCTGATGTTTGTTGTATGAGAAGCCATCCTAAATTATTATCTCTATCTAGGATATTTGAATCTTGCCGTATGGCGTTGTAATATTTTTATTTCTTTTAGATGGAATGGCTCTGAGGACTGTTGTATGTGGCTTGCATACATACTCATTTGTGTATGTAGTTGATCCCTTCGCCTGCCGATTACGCCGCTCGTTCTTGTCCCGATGATCTGAAAGTGGTTAGGACGGCCGAAAGGTCTACCGTGAGTGGCCCTGGGCCCCACCGTACTATTTTAACCACTTTCGTTCATCCAGGCATGTAAGTAAGAGCGTAATTCACCGAGGTAGTTACACCAATGGGACTATTACTTCATGGGAGGAATGGACTTCATTGTTTATGACTAAGTTTTTACCTCCTGCTAAAACTATGCAACTCTGATCTTATATTATAGGTTTTATATAAGAAGACTATGAGCCACTAGCACTTGCGTGGGAAAGGATGAAGTAGTCCATAAGAAATTATCCCAACCATGGGATGGAAGAGTGGTTAAGTCTCCACTTTTTTATAATGCCTTGAATCCTATGTCTAAATCTATGCTTGACAATGCAACTGGAAGCACATTCATGGGCAATGAAGTTCTTGTTGCCACACAACTTCTTAATGATATACAAAAGAACGATGCTCAATGGCATATGGAAAGAGACACTACCAAGAAGGTAAACTCTATTATGAAGAAAGAAATGAAGATCTCACTGTAAAGGTAAATGAGCTCATATAGATAATTAAGGTAAATAAGAAATCCAACTTAATGCCATTACCGAAACTAAATTTAAATAAGTAGACTTTATTGCTCGTAATCTGTGTAATCTTGCATGGAGGAACCAAAACTATGGTTCCAACTTTCAAAAAACTTATACTAATCCTGCAGATGCTCCAATAAATAATAATACTAGTAACAATGGAGAAAGTCATGGTAATATCTCCGTGCTTGAGAATTTTCTTAAAAGATTATACAAACTCAAGCAGAACAAAACAATCTCTTTACAAAGATAACAGAGAACCATGACAATATTACAGGTAGACTCTCTAACCATGAAGTTGCTCTTAATAATGATTTACAGTATCTACAGGAAAGAACGAAGACCGTTGAAGCACAATTGGGCAAGATGGCCGAGAGTCAAACTCTCAAACTTGCAAAATTCGCTGACAATCCTGATCCCAATCTGGTTGAAGACCTCGAGATGATGAGGATTGATAACAAAGAACATGCAGAGCTAGATTATAGCAATGCTTCATCCCGAGACTACACCGTGGAAGATCTTGTCTAGATGATATTCTTGAAGAACCACGGTATTGAGGGAGGTAATGAAGCTATGTACCAACAATTTATCAATCAAGTCACTGAAAACTTACATGAGTATAAAAAGTTGTCTGAGAAACTATCTACCAAGTTGGATGATATATTTGAACCAACAATTAAGATACATATGGGAGTAAATGAGATTGCTGCACTTTGTGATCTTGGTGCAAGTGTTTCTACCATTCCTAAAAGTTTATTTGATAGACTAAATCTTGTTTCATTTCAAATGACTGCACTGAAGCTACATCTAGCACACTGAACTTATTGACAAGCTATTGTCATCAAAGAAAATATAGTTATGAAATTAAGGGATTCCCAACACTCATTGATTTTGTCATAGTTGAGTATCTAAGCACAAGGCCTCCGCAGATAAGTTATCTTTAGTTTCAACATAATAAGAATTATTACTAGAGAGATATGCATCATAAACTTGTTCATGAGGCAAAATATTAGTTTCAGGAACTATTGTTTTACATAGCTCCCTCCTCTTTATTATAAGCGCATTACCACTAAGATGTTTTTGGCAGTAATTAAAAATATATTCAATGGTCTCAGAAGCCACTTGTAAAGTATGGCTATCCTCTACCATCATAAGTTCCATGGTGAAGGGGGAACATATGTCGCCTAGAGGGAGGGTGAATAGGCATTTTAAAAATTATTATAGTTTAGGCTCTAATAAATGCGGAATAAAACTAACGTTTAATTTTTAGAGCAAAAAACCTAAAAAAAACACTAGGTTCACTAAGTACACCAACAACCTATGCTAATCAATACAAGCAACAAGGTGATAATAATATATAATACTTCAAGCACAATGGCTATCACAATGTAAATTGCATAAGTAAAGGGCTCGGTTGAGAGATAACCGATGGACGCGTAGACGATGATTTTAATCCTGAAGTTCACTTCCAAAGAAGCTACGTCTCTGTTGCAGAGGTGCGATGGCGTAATGTATTTCGAACACCACAAATGGATCACCTTGAGGTGTGGTGGCTCGATGCTCACCCAACACCACACAAGGCCTCACCCCAAGATGCGAAGGCACACAACTCACCGACGCCACAAAAGGCTCACCCTATTCTCCCGTGAGATCGCCACCAAAGCCTACTCATGAGCCACTATGGGACACTTGAGGGCGGTCACTGAACCTGTACAAGGCTTGGGGCAATCTCCACAACTCAATTGGAGGGCTCCCAAGAAACACCACAAAGGACACAAGCTTGAGGAATCTCCACAACAATTGGAGGCCCCAAGAACAATGCCACAATAGGCCACAAGCTTGAGGAATCTCCACAACTCAAATGGAGGCCCCAAGAACTCACCACAACTCCACACAACTGTCTAGGGTTCCAAGAACCCAAGAGAAACAAGCCCAAGAGCTTGAACTTGCTGAATCTCTGAGGAAAACTCAAACCTGTGCACAAAATGCAGGAGGCAAGTCTTTCACTCTAAAATTCCACCAAAGCTACAAAAGCTATCGGGGTAATAAGAGAGGAAGAACACAAGAGGAGAACACAAAACTCTCTAAGATCTAGATCCCAAGGATTCCTTCACAAAGAAGGGGTTTGGTTTGGTAGGGTTGTAGATCTCGATCTCCTCTCTCAAATCCCTTAATAAGATGCAAGAATCATGGGAGGAAGAAGGGGAGAGGGCAAGCTTTTGAAGGTCAACAATGGAGGAGAGAGAGTGGAAGAGCTAGCAAAAATGACCTCAAAAGTTGGGGAAACATTCGGGAAGAGGGGGCCCTTAAATTGGGCAAGAGAAATCTACCTGTATGGGCTAGATCCGCGCACCACTAGAACTTCCGATACTCCACCAGTACTACTGGTAAATCGGAACACAAAAACAGAGAGGAAACACACTCTCATCGGAAGTAAGACCGGAACTTCCTCTCAAGAAAAAACGCTAGACAACATGCACGAAAACTTCAATAACTTTTGACCCCGGACTCCGATTTCGATGATGTTGGTCTCGTCTTGAATAGAACAACAACCTCTACAATATTATTAAAAGAAACATCATAGTCCACCATGATAGCATAATACTTAAATGGATAAATGTATGACCTCTCTAGAAAAGACAAACCGGTAAAACCCCTAAAACCCAAAATGCAGGAAGTTGAACTTGGGAACTCCAATTGGGATGAAACCAATTTTGTTGGAAAAATAATAAAGAGTAAAAACCAAAAAAGGGTGAAATATTGGATACCACCTAGGGAAAAATATCAAGTATATATATGTGAGATATCTCCCAAGGTGTAGAGCTAGAAAACCTGCAAGATCAAAAACGCAATAAGATATTTAAGGGAAATCCATTTTTGATGAACTAGAGCTTGTTATGAGTAACCACAAGCTCTAGATCCTAACATGGAAAGGATTCAAACAACAACCAAAAGTGATGAGGCTATGTATTGTTGGGAATATGCCCTAGAGGCAATCATGGTTGATGATATTTCCTAAAGTATTCATGAAGTAAAGTTGTCCTTGTATGAACATTAGATATGTATCACTGAATACGTGAGTTGTGGAACTATATATTCATGATTGTTCATACTAGATTGTCCTTGGTCATTGAGGTTGTGCTGGACACACAACTTATACCAATGTGTAAGTCGGCTGATGACACGGTTCCACTTGTCATGGGCATGGTGATGCTATTCTGACTTACACTGATTTGGCTAAAGAGGTTAGCGAGTCGGACTGACCCATAGTTGAGATGCAACGAGCACGTTGTCATTTATAGTCTCAAGCAATGGAATCCTTTGACCTGAGGTGATTACATGATCTGAGTTGTGGATCTCCAACTTAGGTTCTACCAAACGTTGTTCCGTAAATGGGCAGTTATAACGGTAGAGTCTGGGTTGGTTGTGAAGCAAGATGCATGATGTGGATTACCAAGATGGGATTTGCCCCTCCGTAATGGAGAGATATTCTCTGGTCCCTCTCGTGTGATATGATTCGGAAGCATGGCCATGTGATACTCAGTGAAGTGTTAACTAAGGAGTCGTACTAAGAGTTAGTCTAGTGAATCACATATCATGGTACAAGAAGAGAGTTAAGCTATTAAGGGATGGCAACTACTCGCCTATAGCTTAATAGATATATCATAAGGCAAATGGACTTGGACGAAAGTCACATTGAAGGTTTGTCTTCTGACTTTACGGCACTTGGGAGATGACATGTCTTGCTAGAGGCCGCTACCATCTATCGACTTGAGACCGAGTGTTCATGGGAGTGAGTTGGACTCAAAGCCATGACAAGATACTTGGAGGAATAGCTCATGTCATGTCTAGGTGTACGTGAACCTACAGGGTTACACACTTAAGGGTAAGGAGCCCATGTGGATTAGATCCATGTGGAGATTGGAGTACGGCCTAGACTGGCCTCAAGCATTGTGCCCAACTAGGAGTGAATATAAGTGGAGTGACAAGGGATAGTACCTGACCTAGCCCTCACTTTCTCCACTTCCATTTCAGGATAGAAAAGATCTAGCAATCCTCTGTCCGAAGCTCCTTCCTGTATGTGTGGATACTGGTAGAGGCGTTGCACATGCGGTGCTGGAGACAGGGAAGCTCGTGGGGATCTGGCGGAGGAGCTCTCCGTGGGATCCAGAGGCTGTCCAAGAGATCATTCGGTACTACTTCGACACGCTACATCAACTTCCGCATCTGTGTGTCTAAGCGGTAATCTCGTGGCCTATAACCTGAGCTGGATCTTGGGCGCTCCGCTTAGGGAAAAAGTTGTATTTGTCTCTGCGTGGCCCAACATGTATGCAAAGGTTTGAGCTTCCCCTAAAAGATACGATCGAGCTACTCACTCAAGAGCCCCTCTTGATAGTACGGCTATCTATCCTAAACCCGGTCTCCCAACTAACAACATGACCGACAAAAGAGAAAACCTATCAAGATAATACCTTTGCCTTGAGAATTCCACTTGAGCTTAATGTAGACCATCTTGTCTTCCTCAAGATGGAACATCTTTCGTGATCACTCTTGCCTGCGCTTTGCTTTATGAAGACTTGCGACTTTCTCCCCCATACACCATGGGGGAACCTATTCTTTGAACTTGTCTTCATCACTCCATGATCACCGAGGATGGCAAGCTTCAAGAATTAGTTCCTCTAGAGATGTCTCATCTTGAGCTTGCACTTCATTTCTTGATGATGTCTTGAAGATAGCCATGAGGAGCTCCATATTCTTCTTCTTCAAGACACTCTTGATCTTCTTCTTCTGCTACATGATTCCAATAGGCACTAAGCCCTTGGACATTTCTTCTTCTTCATTTTTCAGCATTGAAACCAACACATGGCCCAAGCGATGCCAATGGAAAAAACCTTCAAGTGAAATTCAATTCACACATTAGTCCATAAAGATTGTCATTAATTACCAAAACCACACATGGGGCATACATGCCATTTCAATCTCCCCAATTTTGGTAATTGATGGCAATCCCTTTGAGAGGGTTTAAATATTGAATTTAACGAACACAATGGTTTTGCCAACATCAAATACTACACAAGTATGTGATGTTGGTACTCCCACAAAATATAGAGAAAACTCCCCACAATCTATGCACGTGTGATGAACTTGAATTTATTGCATATATTGCGAACTATTACCATTGGAGGATTTTCCTCTATATATAAAACATGCAAAGCAACAACAAAGATGCAAGAGCATGCAAGGCTAATGCTTAATAACCAACTCAAAGCATAAAACAACTTCCCTTAAACCCTCTAAGACATCTTCCCCATTGGCATCAATTGCCAAAATGGGTGAAAAGTTCGAGATGACCAATATAGTGAGACTTCCTCTGAAGGTGTGCATATGCACATATCCAATGATGAACACTTGGGAGGAAGTGAAACTATATTGAGGAATCGAAGATTGCAAAAAGAAAAGAGAAAGAACAAAACTTCACAAATGAAGCGAGCAACCAAAAGATCCAAAAATACCAATTGAATACAACAAATTTGTATTCAAGGAAAACAAATGAGACAAGCACTCATTCGCAAATAAATTTGGAAGCCACTAAAGAGTCAAAATGAAATAAAATGTGGTATCCAAGGAAAACAAAAATAACCAAAGATTTATCTTCTCGTGTGTGTAAGACATATGCCCACAAAGAAACATGTACACACAAAATGGATACTAAAGAAAGCACATGAAGATCAAAAGGAAGTCATAAAATATACCAATAAGATTTTTGCTTGAAAGCATGGCTAAAGGCTCAAATATATCTTATTGTACATCAATGAGCTTCAAACACCACCACACTACATACATTACGACTATTACCAAGGGAAAAGGGGATAGTTTTGAATGTATGGAGAAAAGCAACAAGTATCACAAATATAATTTTTTTGCAAAATACTCACTATTGCGAGAAATTGAAGAAAAGATAGGTAATAAAATTGCTATATTAACATATCTGGGATTTGTGAATCATGAGAATGATTTTGTATAGTCCCCATTATATGCACTCATCTCAACATACTCACATTAGCAATAGAGAGATCTACTAAAAACCAAAGGAACAACCACAACATTTGCAAATAGACAAATTCATGCCCACAAACAACCTACAAAAGGTTGTAAACAAGATATGAATGTATGAGAGAGATACTTGTTACCAATATATAATTGGTAGGATGTAGTGGATAAGAATTCTTTGATCATCCTAGCTTGCCTCTAATTGTTATGTAGGCACCACTTCTTCCTAATTGAAGAGACAAGCATCAAATATATCTCCAATGTACCTAAAACAATCATTAAGTACACTATGGTCCCCAAACATATTGGGTCCAAAGTAGTTAGTGCGACTACAATACATAGGAGAGCCTCCACATAAATATGTGCATATTGATATGAAATTGAATTTCATGCACATCTTAGCCGATAGGATTTGGTGGATATTCCCCTATATATTGGATCAAAGAAAGCAAACAGGCCAAATAATAAACATGTAGTGAGTATGCATGCACAAGACTTTCAAGAACCAAAAATGAGATGCAAGTTGAACAAAAAAACACCAAGTAAACCAAGGAGTCGCACACAAGAGTGTGACATGACAAAAGGTGTCCAAATTGTATCAAAGAGCCAAATCAACATATGAAAGGACACAAATTCAACAAAAGAACTAGGCAAAAGCCAAAGAGCAAAAGATGCACAAAAATACAAATACTCAAGGATTTATCTCATCCTAAGGGATCAAACAAGTACCAAAGAATGAGACAAAACTAACTCCCAGAGAGAAACATTCAAACACATAAATCAAACTTTCTACACATTTCATGATGGCACAAAGTACCAAAAGAAAAGATTGAACAACCAAGCACATAAAACTTGAAATGGATCAAAACAAAGCATTAAAGGGAATGTTCTTGATAATATAGGAGAGATCCCCCATGAATAGTGCATTATATAGAACTTTGCTTTTGAATGCAAAATGCACACAAATGAGATCATCACTACTTCCTACATTAAATAAAACCCAAGAGAATACCAATAAAATAAATGACCCACAAGAGGCAAGGAAAACATGGGAGCAAAATAAAACACAGGCTAATGTGAATATGATCAATAAATTCTACCATACATGGAGTAGAAATTGTCCAATGACAACAAGTATTAGGGATGATTTTTCCAAGGTAGCTTGCCAGGACATCTATGATCATATTCACAACACAAGCATATGAAAATTATAAGAAATAAGTTCGTTGCTTAGATAGAGATTCTTGATAGCTCCAAATAGTCACACAATCATTAAAGATTAAAGTAAGTTCAAGAAAATGGTTTCCATGGAGGATATGGAGGTCCAAATATGAGGAAACACATACCAATAAAAACTCTCACAAACAAGATCCATAATATCAGCAATAAAATAAACAAAGCAAATTGGAACTTGTTTGAGCTAATGTGCCACATAGGAGCTAGATAATTCGATATCAATTCTAAGTGGCACTATCTCAAATGTCCACATTTTTCTAGGTTTGTAATATGAACAAAGCATATGACTCCCCCATAATGTGATAAACCAAGAATTCTCAACAAGAGGTAAAAACATCCTAATAGAGATGATTAATGGACATTATGCAAATTGAATTTCTCATGAGAAAGACATACCACATAGATACTAGATAAGCTTGCAATGTAAATACTAAGTGGTATTACTCATGTACACACATTTTAGGATTGTGGAATGCCCAAGCATAACACTCTCCAAAGTGGAATAGTCCATTAATCTCTCCCAATAGCCCAAAAAGATACCAAATGGATTCAACAAAGGCTCCAAACCAAGAGACACAAATACATGGTGTGCCAACCAACATACACAAGTATTCTCGATAACTCAAGATAAGTACGAGGGAAGAAAAACACATACAAACACAACAAAAGGTACAAGACCAATGATGAAGACATCCCTACAATTACACCTACCCCAATTACTACTGAAGATGTTCCAACTGCTGCAAAGAAGGATCAGTCCAATGAGATTAGAATTGGACCTATTACAAGAGCTCGCTAAGCTACCAGAACAATAGGTGAACTTTATTCTTAATGAACCTGATGTTTTAATTAATGAGAATTTTATATTACCTAAGTCTTTGTGCTATTGTATGATTAGGTACATGGGTGAAGAAGGCGTAGCACGGAGTGAGGAGGTGAAGAATATGGAGCATGGCGTGTTGATCAATGAAGAATGCATGAGGGAGGAAGCACAAGGAGCTGACAAGAGTGAAGATCAACACTTGGTGGAAGATCTCTGTCGTGGCAGAGAAAAGCCACTGTTCTCTGCCGCGACACAGAAACAACGTGATTTGCTGCCACGGCACAAAAACCGCGTCAAAGTCTGCCATGGCAGAGCCATGGGCCGAACCCACTATGGGTCGGTTTATATCTTAGTTTAGGTGGGACCAAGTCGGTTTCCAAGCCTTGGTCGCCGCCCCCAACTTCTTAAATAGATGGGACGCCACATAAGTTAGGTTTTAGACCATGTTAAAATTATTTTGGAGTTATTTCTCTTTAGAACCTCTGGAATTACTTTACTAACTACAATTGAGTGTGATTTGTTGTTCCACTGGGAATCAGTAGATTACAAACTACCGTTCGTGGTCGACGGCTACGTGCGCAAGAGCGTGGTGTTGTGAATATCCCACAGGGTTCGAGAGCTGTTGCATTGGCATCAGGGTTCGAGTGGGAGAGTTCATAGCTACAGGCTAGTTATCTATCATCCACCATCATCATCGACAAGTGCTTGCTGAGAAGATCAGGCCAACCCATATCATCTTGGTACCATATTTACTCATTTACTCGGTGAGCAATCCACAATCCATCCATAGATTAGTTTTTGTTTAGTCCTATACAGAAAAAATCCTTACAAAAAGATTTGCCATAGCCTAGATTGAATTTCTCTCGAGTTTTAGTTGCTGATCATCAATCTCGTAGATCCAATGTATAGTAATATGTAGGAGTCTAGGTTCAATTTTTGTTGATTAGATCCAGATGTTCATACGTGTTCCCCATCAATTATTTTTGTCGCCACAAGCCAGATCCGATTTGTGCAGAGAGTCCTGGTTGCCCACTCTTGGCCAAGTCGGAATTGAACAAAAAAAAGAATTTTTTTTTGTAGCCGACTCAGCCACGACACAGAAATAGCCTGTTTCTCTGCCACGAGTTTGTTTCTGTCGTGGATCGCAGTCCTGCCGCAACACGATTTCACAACATTTTTCTACCGCGCGTCCGTGTTCTGCCGCCAGTTCTGCCGCGTCACGTTTTCCGGCCAGATCTCTGCCACGGTACGTGTAGTCTACCGCGACACACTTTTGCAGTATTTTTCTGCCGCGGTATGAAACTCAACTTTGTGATATTGCATTAATTCCAAACCTTAGCTACAACCACTCTATTCAAAGGGGTTAGGAACCTACCTATTGAGACTAGTTTCCGCAGGCTTCTCTTAGGTAATTGGTGTTGTGCTTCATAATTTTGGCCGTGTGCATAGTGTGATACATATTAAAAAAAAAGAATATAGCAAAAGAAAAAGCAAAAAAGAGAGAAAGAATCAGTAGAAAAGAAAATAGAAAGAGAAGGAGAATTGAGCAAGAGGCCAAGTGATATCTTTGTGCACCGATAGATTGAGAAATCTTGTGCTTGTTTACTTTGAGCTTTGCTAGTGTCTCTCTAGCATAGTGCAACACCCTTCATAGTTGCACTGCCACGTTTATCTCCACGTGTGTGTTTCTTCGGTTTTGTACAATCAGGACTAGGACTTGTTTGCGGTGTAGTTAGGATAACATACCTAGAGCTCCACCATAAACAACATGTGTGCCTTGTGATCGTTCTCCATACCCTTGATATTCGCTTCATCACATCAGTGCATAAGTCTTTGATTTTGCATTGGTAAAGCATCTCTATTTACTTTGGAATGGTAAGATCTGCTTTCTTGTTAGTTTGGAGCGAGCTGTGAGTGTTCCACCAAACAGATTTTGATTTTTGCACTAATCATGTCTCTTAGTGATGATGATGTTGTGTCGCAAAAAAAGAAAGATGATGATCTTGTTAATTGGTGAGAATATGAAACATTGAAATCTCATTTGACGTGTGTGTTTGCTAACACGATAGATGCCATTGACAAGAATATTCAGGACGTGCAAGTGGCCTTGGGAGAAAATGAAGAGGCAGTCACCAACATTCAAACACAAGTGACGACTATCAATACCAATGTCGCAGCTTTGCAACGTTCAATTGATGCTTTGACAATAGCACTTGAGCAACGGCAGGAACAACCACTCGATGAGTCATTGAAGACAATGCTGAAGGAAGTGTTGCTGGTGTTGTTCCAAATCTTGGCAGGGGACGTGCTAATCCCCCTACACCTGCACCTGCACCTACACATGCACGCGAATGGGCTCCTATTGGGCGTGCTCAGTGTGTACCTAACCAAGCCATTGATGATGGTTTGGGCAAGCCAAAATTTTCAATTCCCAGGTTTGATGGCTCACTTGATCCTGAAGATTACGTCACATGGGAGTTGAAGATTGCGAAGCTGTGGCGTTTGTATGACTATACAGAAGAAAAGATAGTGAAGCTTGCGGCGTCAGAATTTGATGGCTATGCTTTACGTTGGTGGGATGCTATTGTGCAAAATAGAAGGGACGACAATGAACTTCCTGTGATGAATTGCTAAGAGATGAAGCGCATCATGAAGGACCGTTTTGTACCCACCAACTACTTGCGTTCAGTTTTTGACAAGTTGACACAATTGAGGCAAGGAACCATGTCAGTCGATGAGTACTACATGGAGATGGAGATGCTTATGCAGCGTGCTAGAGTTCGTGAATCCCTTGAGATCACCATGCAACGATTTCTCAACAATTTGAAGTTACCAATCAAGAGTATTGTTCATCATCACAAGTACGAGACTATGAGTGGACTATTGCATCATGCTAGAGAGGCCGAGTCATAGTTAGCTGAAGAGGCAAAGGCACGTGCGAGGTTTCCTTCGACCAGTCATTTTTCAGCAAGGTCTACACCGCCACCTCCTATGGCGCCACCTGCAGCAGCTGCTATCAACCCTTCACCATCTTCGGCCAAGCATGCACCAACGCCATCCTATGGTTCCCATACCGAGAAACCTACTGCTCCTGCTGCTCGCTCGGGTTCTAATATGTCTACTGCTCGTACTCGCGATGTGGAGTGCCATACTTGTGTAGGTAGAGGTCACTACAAGCGAGATTGTCCAAACCGTAAGGTTATGTTTGTCAATGAACAAGGTGAGTATGAAAGTGGAGATAAAGTTGATCCTAATTGTGCTGATGACGATGGTTATACTAGCAAGGAAGGTCTAGACGCTTTCCTTGAGTATGCGCCAACCATTGTGGTGTCTCCACGTATACTTAGTGTGTAACCTATTGTCGATTCTCAGCGCTGCAACTTTTTCCAAACAAAAGCACTAGTTGGTCCTAACAAATCTTGCAAAGTAATCATTGATGGAGGTAGCTGCAGAAATCTTGCAAGCAAGGAGTTATGTGCCAAAATGAATTTGACTTATTTACCTCATCCCAAGCCATACTACATCCAATGGTTGAATGACAATGGTCATATGAAGGTAAACCATATGGTACGTGTGAATTTTGAAATAGGGCCATACAAGGATTATATTTATTTTGATGTGGTTCATGTGACTGTATGCCATCTATTATTGGGTAGGCCTTGGCTTTATGATCGCCATGTGCAACACAATGGCTAAGCCAATACCTATTACTTGGAATTCAAGGGCAAGAAAATTAATATGCAGCCGATGACACCACAACAAATTGTGAATGAATCTCGTCAAAAGATAGAAGTGAACTTGAAGGATGCATCTGTAGATAGGCAAGATATGTTGTAGCTATACATGATGTAATAGAGCGTAAAAAGAGTGATATAACAAAAAGATAGAGAGTGTGCCTAAGAAAGATGGTACATGGCGCATGTGTGTAGATTGTAGAGCTATTAATAACATCACTATTCGATATCGTCATCCTATTCCATGCTTAGAGGATATTCTAGATGAATTGAGTGGTACTACTATTTTCTCTAAGATTGATTTGCATAGTGGATACCACCAGATTAGAATGAAAGAAGGGTATGAATGGAAAACAACTTTCAAAACAAAATTTGGGTTGTATGAGTGGTTAGTCATGCCATTTGGTCTTACTAATGCACCTAGTAATTTCATGAGATTAATGAATCATGTTTTGAGAGAATTTATTGGTCGCTTTGTGGTTGTTTATTTCGATGATAAACTTATATATAGCCACAATGAAACTGAACATTGTAACCATATCCGACAAGTTTTGCAAGTGTTGCGCGATAACAAATTGTACGCTAATCTTGAGAAGTGCACATTTGCAGAAGATAAGGCTATATTTCTAGGATATATTGTATCTGAGCATGGAGTAGAAGTAGATCAATCTAACATTGAATCAATTTAGAATTGGCCTATTCCCATGAATGTGAGTCAAGTGCGTAGTTTCCATGGATTAGCTAGTTTCTATAGGCGCTTTGTGAAAGATTTTAGCACTATTGTTGCACCATTGAATGAATTGACTAAGAAAGGTGTGCCATTTGTATGGGGCGCAGCCCAAGATATTGCATTTGATACTTTGCAATGTTTACTTACTTCTACACCATTACTTGCATTACCTGATTTTTCAAAGAAATTTGAAGTTGAATGTGATGCTAGTGGTGTAGGAATTGGTGGCGTTTTCATGCAAGAGGGTCGCCCTATAGCATATTTTTCTGAGAAACTTGCTGGTGCTAGATTGAATTATCCTGTTTATGATAAAGAATTGTATGCACTTGTTAGTGTTCTTGAAGTTTGGCAACATTATTTGTGGCCAAAAGAATTTATCATACATTCTAATCATGAAGCATTGAAGTATTTGAAAGATCAATCAAACTTTCATAAAAGGTTAGCTAAATGGGTTGACTTTATTGAATCTTTTCCTTACATCATTAAGTATAAGAAGGGAAAGGAGAATGTAGTTGCCGATGATTTGTCTAGGAAAAACATGCCATTGACAAATCTTGATGTTCAAATTCCTAGATTAGAAAGTATTTGTCCACTTTATGCAACTGACCATGATTTTACTGAACCATATCATTTGTGTGCTCTTAGAAACGCATGGGATAAGTATCATATACATGATGGATATTTGTTTAGATATAACAAACTATGCATTCCAGAATCATTGTTGCGTTTGTTCTTAGTGCAGGAATCACATGCTGGAGGTTTGATGGGTCACTTTGGGCGTGATAAGACATTGGTCATGCTTGCTGATCACTTTTATTGGCCCAAGATGAGGCGTGGTGTGTACAGATTTTTGAGCCGTTGCATTACATGCCACAAGTCCAAATCAAAGTTGAAGGCTCATGGTTTGTATACACCTCTCTCTGCACCTACTACACCATGGGAAGACATTAGTATGGATTTTGTGCTAGGTCTACCTAAAACTCGGAGAGGTCATGATTCTATATTTGTGGTAGTGGATAGGTTATCTAAGATGGCTCATTTTATTGCCTGCCACAAAAGCGGCGATGCGTCGCATGTTGCTAACCTATTTTTCAGGGACATCGTGAGATTACATGGAGTACCCAAGACGATTCTTTCTGATCGTGATGTGAAGTTCATGAGCTACTTTTGGAAGACCTTATGGGGGAAGCTGGGAATGAAACTGTTGTTCAGTACTACATGCAATCCGCAAACAGATGGTTAAACAGACATGGTGAATAGAACATTGTCACAATTGCTGAGGACTATGATAAATAAAATCTGCGGGAGTGGGAAGAGTTTTTGCCACATGTTGAGTTTGCATACAACAGGGTTGTGCATTTGACTACTCAGCTTTATCCTTTTGAGATGGTGTATGGTTTCAAGCCATTGACGCCACTTGATTTGTTGCATTTGCCATTACATGAGAGAGTTGATATGGAGGCATCAAAACATGCTGAATATGTGAAGAAAATTCATGAGAAGACTCGAGAGGCTATTGAGAATAAAGGCAAGAACATTGCTACTACAAGAAATCAAGCAAGGAAGGAAGTTTTGTTCAAGCTTGGCGACATGGTATGGGTGCATCTATGCAAGGATAGATTTCCATTACTTCGACAATCCAAATTGAAGCCTCGTGGTGCTAGTACTTACAAGGTGTTAGCCAAGATTAATGATAATGCCTACTCGACTGATATCCCTATTGCTGAGTTTGTTGGAGTTAGCAACAACTTCAACGTTGCTGATTTGTCACCATATGATGGAGAAGACCTTGTAGCGTCGAGGTAGATTCCTTTTGAAGGGGGGAGAGGATGAGAACATCCCTACAATTACACCTACCCCAATTACTACTGAAGATTTTCCAGCAGCTACAGAGAAGGATCGGTCCAATGAGATTACACTTGGACCTATTACAAGAGCTTATGCTAAGCTACTAGAACAACATGTGAACTTGTTTCTTAATGAACCTGATGTTTTAATTAATGAGAATTTTATACTACCTAAGTCTTTGTGCTATTGCATGGTTAGGTACATGGGTGAAGAAGGCGTAGCAAGGAGCGAGGAGCAGAAGCATATGGAGCATGGTGTGTTGATCAATGAAGAATGCGTGAGGGAGGAGAGGGAGGAAGCGCAAAGAGCAGACAAGAGTGGAGATCAACACTTGGTGGAAGATCTCTGCCACGGCAGAGAAAAGCCACTGTTCTCTACCACGGCAGGCTGCCGCGGCACAGAAACAACGTGATTCGCTGCCATGGCACAAAAACCGTGTCAAAGTCTACCACGGCAGAGCCATGGGCCGAACCCACTATGGGTCGGTTTGTATCTTAGTTTAGGTGGGACCAAGTCGGTTTCCAAGCCTTGGCCGCTGCTCCCAACTTCTTAAATAGATGGGTGCCACATAAGTTAGGTTTTAGACCATGTTAAAATTATTTTGGAGTTGTTTCTATTTAGAACCTCTGGAATTACTTGTGATCGAATTACCAACTACCATTGAGTGTGCTCGGTTGTTCCACTGGGAATCAGTCGATTGCAAACTACCATTTGTGGTCGACGGCTACGTGCGCAAGAGCGTGGTGTTGTGAATATCCCACAGGGTTCGAGAGTTGTTGCATTGGCATCAGGGTTCGAGCGGGAGAGTTCATAGCTACATGCTAGTTATCTATCATCCACCATCATCATCGACAAGTGCTTGCTGAGAAGATTGGGCCACCCCATATCAACCAACACATGCACAAGGGAGCAAGTAACTTCCAATGTAAATGAGTTAAGCACATGTTACCGCAAGGAGGAACATTGGATATAAGCTAGAAGCAAGATAATCCAATTGGCTTGACTTGACAAAAATAAATGATGAAGATCCCTCAATTCTTCATATTGTAGCCAAGCCTCCAATGCCCTCCAAAAAACACCTATTGATCAAGTTTTAGCTTGTTAGTCCCCAACCAAGTTGGGTCCTAAGAAGTTAGTCACAGTAGGCTTGGCAACCAAAACGGTTCTTTTCTTAACACCATGTTGGGCACCAACAAATTTGGCAAACACATTGCCAACCTCATCCTTACAAAGTGAATAAGCATCATGAACCAATATAGGTTTGGATGAGGAGTTACCCATGGTGCATGAGGAAGAAAGGTGCCCCTTCTCACGACATATGTAGCAAGTTCTTCTATTGCAATCTTTCTTGTTGGAAGATTCCACCCCTTGAGGAAGAGCTTGAGTCTTCTTGGGAAGAGGCCCACTTCTAGCTTGAGGTGGATCTTAAGGCCGCTTTCCTTGATTCTTCTCACCAAGAGGCTTCTTCTTCAAAGGGCAAGATATCATATGATGCACTTCTTCCTTGCACTTTAAGCACACAATGTTGGCCAGATTCTTCACTTGACTTTGGACATTCTTCTTGTTTCCCTTGTGCTTCAACTTATTAGTGGGCTTTTTATTGATGTTGGAGTTGAATCCAAGCCCACTCTTGTCATTTGGGTATCTTCGTACACCCAAGATGTTCTTGAGTGTGGTCTTCCCTTCATGACACATCTTCAAGTAATTCTGCAAAGAAGTGACTTGATCCTTGAGCTTCTTGTTTTCCTCTACATGGTTAGTATCAACAACAATATTAGAGGAAGTAGATGCTACATTGTTAAAGCAACAAGGCAAGGAATGTATTTCATCACAATATGTAGCAATATCATGAGTGGATGAATTACAAGGACTAGCACATGTCAATATGAGATTTGGAGTAGATGTCGTGCTAATGTCCACATGAGGCTCACTAGATGTTACCTTTGACACGAGAGCCTCATAGCCAACTTTAGACTACCATGGGAAACTAGAAGGTCCACATGCGAGCTTGAGATCTTAGCATGATTTTCTTCCAATTTCCCATAGTTTCTAGCTAGCAAAGAAAGTTGAGCCTTTAGCTCAACATTCTCCTTCAAGATAGATGCTTCACAAAAAGTAGAGTTAGTAGCACAAGAATCATCATTATTAGCAAGAGGATAGGGCAACTTGGCAAGCTCTTTTGAATAAGAAGCTTTAAGTTGGTCATGTGACTCAGTGAGTTTGCTGAGCCCACCCTTGATGACCCTAGAGCCATTGTTGAGGTGCTAAAAAATCCTCAAGGAGTTTTGTATAAGCAACTTGAAGCTTATCATTTTTAATTTTGAGGGAATTTGCCACCTCAATATCTCAATCATGAGATCCCTTTAATCTAGATATCTCTAAAGAAAATTTCTCCTCAAGAGATTCCTTGGTGGTTTGTTCCTCTTCAAGATCTTCATTTAGGTTTGCAATGTCATTATCATATTCTCGCT
The DNA here is from genome assembly GCA_910589775.1 of Avena eriantha. Classification (NCBI taxonomy): domain Eukaryota; kingdom Viridiplantae; phylum Streptophyta; class Magnoliopsida; order Poales; family Poaceae; genus Avena; species Avena eriantha. The sequence continues at coordinate 231,828,994 of OU342745.1, forward strand.
CATGATTACCCATTTTATCAATTGTGTACTCATGCTCATCAACAAGTTGCTTACTTTTAATAGCAAAGGTTAATATTTCAATGAAACTAGAGCAAGCATTTTTATTTGGATGAATAGAATGAAGGACTAGCCCCCCTTCTTTTTCAAAGAAGCAACATCATCAACTACTTCATCATGATCAACACTCACATCATCATGAGATATATTGGGATCCAAAGTAGGTGATAGCTTTGAAGCCTTAGCCATGAGGCATAAGTGAACCTAGGAAGAAGGAGTTGATGGGGAACACATGAAGCTCCAATAGCAACCTTGCCTTGGACCACACATTCTTCGATTTCCTATACATGGTTAGCAACAAAAGAACTAGAGGAAATAAAAGAACATTTATCATGGCAACAAGGCAAAGAAAGTGTATCATCATGAGATGTATTCAAGGAATTTCTACATGATATGCAAGGAAAATCAACACAAGCATGTAAATCATTTATAGTGCTACAAGTGTTCATGTCCAAATATACAACATTGCAATGAGATATATATATGAAGGATCATGAATGCAAAGCTCACTATCCACATTGCAAGTTATATCACCACTCATATTGTTGCCTTGAGACAAATAACATGTTGGTGTAGTGGAAGAAGATGAGAACTCATCACGGCCGGTAGTGGAGGGAGCACAACCATCCCCATCAATCGTGGATGTTGGGGATATGCTAAATGGGTATCCTCATAGCATGTCTCTAATCCGGCTAACCCGGGTGGCCCATAGTTGGTAGCAAGGCCTACGGCCTGCTGGGCGACCCAGTTAGACGGATCCAGAAGGCAGGCCCATGCCGGATAAAGGAAGGCTACACAGGAGTCACCGACATACTCGGAGCCTTGGAGTGCAAGATACGGAAGACTAGTTCCTATTAGTGTAGGACTCTTTACCTTGTCTGACAAGGACCTTTCCCTATAAACCCTAGGTTCCGGTGCCTTTATAAATGGACCTGTGGGAGCCTTTAGGGCACAACCCAGATTGCTACGTACAACGTGCAACACCTCACACAGCGATCCTATCTCTGTAACTCGGCGTATTTCCATTATAGTGATTTATAGCAGGAGTAGAGTTTCGCCACCATTGTGGGAATTGAACCTGTAAGTTGTGTTACCTTGTACCCGCCAACTCTCCACCTTACCCCACGTCTCTAAACACGCACTGTGAGGACCCCTCCATGGCATACTCATTGGCAATACCATGACAGTTGGTGCCCGCCGTGGAGCAAGGGGCGCTTCGAGCTCTACACCGGACGAGGTCCAATCTCTTCGCGGGAATCGGTGACACCGTAGCCATCAGACACGTTCTGTTCTCTAGTAACGTCCCGATCGTCCCTCCAGATGAGTTCTGGGTACCGGCGAAGGTGAACCCTACGCGCTGCTCCGTCATCCCCTTCGGAGACATCCACATCTTCATCGGCGAAACTGACTCGGGTCCTAGCTCCTAGGAAGTCGGAAACTCGCAAGCCCCACACGGATCGCCTATGAGCAGGACACGTTTGCGGAAGGATCTAGGCCATACCTCTCCTTGGAGTATGTTGGCTCAGATCAGGAAAATTCAAGGCCCACCCAAACTGCCCCTGTGCAGGATATAAAGGTGGAAGGACCCCGCAAATCTGCTTGGCTTCCCCGAGCGTTACATATGCACATGTCACACTTTGTCGACGTCGTCATCATCTTCGATCTGGGCAGATGCGTTCAAAGGGACGGAGAACCTCCCCACGAATACCTCGCCAGATGGATGCGAGTGAGGGAAACCCTAGAGGGTGACCACGCCGACGAACTCGTATACCACTTCGTGGAAGGGCTCCCACCCGGAACACTCCTCCGACATACCCTCCGAAGGCGGCAGGCCACTAGTCCTCTCACCCTTGGTGAGATGGTCGCAATCGTAAACGAATACGTGGATGCCAATGAAGAGGCCGAGGCTACTATCGCTGTTGTAGCCGGAGGAGGAAACAACAATGGCCCGCCTCCATCACCCTCAACATCCACTGGCGACAACACCGAAGCAAACTCCGACTCCGTCCTTGACGCGCTATACACCGACATCAATATGGATGGTGGCATCTCGGATGCTAATTCGGAGGAATACAATGTTGTTATGAGGCAGGAGATCGAGAAGGAGGATCGCGCCGACAAGGCCAACATATCCCACCAGGTGCTAGTCTCTATTGGGAGTGTAATGGAAGAAGACGGATAGGAACCAGAACATGAGAGAGCTCCGCTCACGCCAGCGGTTACCAGAGCGACAACAACCAAGAGAGCCGCCGAGCCTCCGGCATTGGCGAAGGCCTTGCCCCCTCCGGTTATCCGCCTGCAACCGGCACAGGAACTCACCACGACCCCTAGTACTGCCAGACAATCAAACTAGCCGCCAATTCTACCGTCAATGTCAGCAACTTGTAACCCATCGGTTACTCCCGGCGACAAAGAAATTTACTGCGCACTCCTCGTTGAGCCCATTACCATCGCCCATATTCAGAGCGTTACGAAGCTTGATGAGAAGCGTGCGGCAATCTTGGCGGAGGCCAAGTGTATTGCAGAGCAAGGCGCTAAGCTGGACGAAGACATGGCAAAGGCGCATCAATCTATCAAGGCGGCAAGAGCTATGGAGGCTGAATACAAGCAGTTGCTATTAAAGCACAAGTCAAGGAAAGTACCAGCTCAGGTCGTCGAAGACCCTGGCGTTCGGCGCAAGTTGGGGTATGACGGGTCTAAGCCGACAAAAGCCACCCCATACATTGATTCAGAGGGGAGGCAAGTCATGCCAACTCCTTCCCTCAACATTGTCATTTCCAAGACCCTCCTGGAGCAGGACAGGTCGCCAGAAGCAGTTGCTCAGGTGTATGACCTCGTCGCCAAGGCATGCAAGCAATAGGAAAAGGCTACCTTGCAGAGGCTTGAGTCCAACCTGGAGCTTTTCTAGTCAAACCTGAATAGCCGCAGAAGGCCAAGATCTCCCCATGACGAGGGATCACACATAGGCTCTACGGAGCAAAGACGGAGGGAGGCACGCAACAGGGCTGGCGCCATACCCATATCCTCTGACTACGGAGAGAAGGCTCGCCCTCATTGGTCACCACCTCCACCACCATCTCGGCATCACGAGGAACCACAACCGCGCTACCGTACAAGCATGCCACCACCTAGGCGTCCCCAAGTTGGCATCGTTATACGCATCCAGGGTGAGCAGCCCCGGCATGCCGGAGAGCAAAGCAGTGTTGAAGGACACATGAGCAGGTCCCACAAGGAACCGCCACGTCCGACAAGTAACCACGTCAGGCGTGAGGAGTCACAGGAGGGTAATAGCAAGAAAGCTAATCCACCGCCTCCACCACCACCATCGCCACCTAGCAGCCATCATGGAAGAGGACATGGTGGATCCCATAGATTGCGCCGCAACTCCCCTCCCCATGATAGAAAAGGGAAACAACCAGAGCCGTACGATGCACGTTCACGGCTGGACAAGATCCAAGAAACTCGGGAGCTCCCATACCTTGGGCCACATTGTTTTGGACCAGTAATAAGGGCCACAACCTACCCCCAGGGTCTCCGGATAGACAAAACTATGAAACCCTACGATGACACCGCCAGACCAGTTACATGGTTGCAGGACTACAACGAAGCAATTCACATCGCAGGGGGAAATCCCAATGTCGCCGTCAAGTACCTCCCACTTATGCTCACTGGCACCACCCAAGAATGGATTGGCGACCCGCGAGAGAAATCAATATGCAACTGGTTGGACATGCATGAAGCGTTCATCAAGATCTTTTAGGGTACGTACAAGCGTCCCTGCACTATCGGAGACCTACAGTGATGCGTGCATGAATAGGATGAAACCTCTCGTGTCTACCTCTCTCGCTGACTGGATATGGAAAATTCATGCGTAGGGGTGCACACACAAACTACTATGGCCGCCTTCATCGATGATCTAGAAAAGGGAACTTTGCTCCGACATACGTTGAAGCGCAAGCAAGACAACAACGAGATCAACCTCAACGCAATGACCACCATGGCTAGCGAGTTCGTCGCTGCTGATGACGATGCGCGTCGATCGTTGTCGGCAATATCAGTCCCTACCCAAGCCAGGAAGAACAATAATAACAAGCGGAAGACCCCACCCGAAGAAAATAAAACAGCCGACATGGTCACTGCTACGATCACTGGCAGAGGCGGAGGCGGACAACGTGGATGTGGCAGGGGCTAGCCATGGCCAGTAGAGGAGTGATTCTACACGCTCAGCGCCCCGCATTCCCCAAACATACGAAGAGTACCACGATATGCCATGTTTTGTCCACCTTGACACAAACGGCAAAGCCACCCACACCAACTGGCAATTGAAGTTTGTCAATGATCTCAAGGAAGACCCTGAATCCTGCTACAAGAAAAGTCGGAAGAACAGACCTCGTGGAAAGGGAAAAGGCAAGAAGGAGGAAGAATCCAAGCAATCAAGTGACATGGACGAAGACGTGGAGCCCAAATCCTCCGACAAGGGAGAGGGTAAAGGGAAAAAACCCTTTGAGAAGAAGGCTCCAGTCTACCACACTTTCCTTGGTACTCCCACCATCTAGGCCCAGAAAACCTCTCTAAGGATACTGATGGTTACCCTCCCTCCAGTTCCCCAGTATGTCAGGTGGTCGGAGATTCCAATCAGTTGGGATAGGAAGGATCGCCTAGACCTTATCCCAATAGAGAACTAGTATGCCATGGTCATTAGCCCTTTGATTGATGACACCGAGTTCACCAAGTGCCTCGTGGATAGTGGAAGCATCATCAACATCATGTACCTGGATACACTACACAAGATGAACCTGACGGAGACCCAGCTAAGGAAGAGCAACACCGTGTTCCATGGGGTTGTCCCCAGCCAACAAGCAATTTCCCTGGGCTGCATCACCCTTCCGGTCGCTTTTGGCAATGTTAACAATTACCACCAAGAACGCATGACCTTTGAAGTGGTGACTTTCAAGAGCGTGTACCACGTCATCTTCGGACGCGAAATCTTCCACTCCTTCCTCGCAAGGCCATGCTTTGTCTACAACAAGCTCAAGATACCCAGACCAAAAGGCATCATCACCGTTGACATAAGCTTCACCAAGGCACGGGAGTGCGAGCTCAGTGAAGCCGCCTTCGCCGAAGCAGTTCTCTACGGTGAGGAGTTCAAGGAGATCCAGAACCAGGTCGATGCCTCGGAGATGCTGGCTTCAAAGAAGCAGATCACTGCTGCCAAACCCGCATTCAATGCCGCCATCAAGACCAAGCAGGTGGAGCTTGTTGAAGGAGATTCCTCCAAGAACACCACCATTGGCATGGACCTTGATCCCAAATAGGAAAGCGCGCTCGTCAAGTTCCTCTGTGAAAATAGGGACATCTTTGCCTGGCAACCTGCCAACATGAAAGGTGTACCTAAGGAACTTGCCGAGCACAACTTGAATATTGACCCTAATGCCAAACCGGTGAAACAACCTCTATGATACTTTGGTGATGAAAGACGAAGGGCTATAGGCAAAGAAATAGCTAGGTTACTTAAGGCTGGCTTTATCCGAGAAGTGTTTCACACCCGATGGTTGGCAAATCCTGTACTTGTCCCAAACAAGGGAACCAATGAATTAAGAATGTTCGTTGATTACACCGGCTTGAACAAAGTGTGTTTGAAGGATCCGTTTGCTTTGCCTCACATTGACCAAGTCATTGACTCGACGGCTGGCTCAAAACTTCTGTGTTTTCTAAATGCCTACTCAGGTTACCACCAAATCCGGATGCGAAAGTCGGACCAACTGGCCACTTCATTCACCACACCTTATGGCACGTATTGCTACGTCACGATGCCCTTTGGGCTAAAAGCGCTAGTTCCACGTACCAACGAATAATGCAACGCTGCCTACACGACCAAATAGGTCGCATCGTACACGCTTACATGGACGACATCGTGGTAATGTTAAAGAAATCAAACGACCTTATCGCTGACTTGCAAGAAACCTTCAACAATATCTAGAAATACAACATGATGCTGAACCCCAAGAAGTGCGTCTTCGGGGTACCTTCCAGCAAGTTTTTGCGTTTCATTGTTTCGCACCGCGGAATCGAGGTGAACCCAGAGAAAATCATGGCCATCCTTGATATCAAACGTCTGACATGCCTGAAGGGCATACAAAGGCTCACAGGCTGCGTAGCAGCAGTAAGCCGGTTCATTAGCAGGATGGGGGAGAAGGCTATGCTGCTCTACAAGTTTCTCAAGAAGGCGGAAAAATTCATCTGGATGGACGAGGCTGACGCAACACTTCAGGAGTTGAAGAGAATTCTCTCCTCCCCACCAGTACTTGCAGCACCGGTGTCAAGGGAGCCTATGTTAGTTTACGTAGCGGCAACCAACCGGGTAATCAACATCATCATCGTGGTGGAGCACAAGGAGCCAACGCACGAATATGGAGTTCAGCGACCCGTTTACTATGTAAGTGAGGTCTTAACGGAATCCAAACAACATTACCCGCACTACCAGAAGATAGCTTATGGATTTTTCCTTACTTCATGTAAGCTAAGGAATTATTTCTAGGAGCACCCTATGACAGTGGTGAGCAAAGCTCCACTGTCCAACATCATCAACAACATCGACACTATAGGAAGAGTGGCAAAGTGGGGCATCGAACTCGCCACCTTTGAAATCACTTACAAAATACGCGACGCTATCAAATCACAAGCATTGGTGGATTTTATTGCAGACTGGACAGAACTTCCAGAAGACACTCCTGTACCAGAGCCAAAATACTAGGTTATGCACTCTAACGGATCAAAGCTACTCAATGGCTCGGGGGCTGGTGTATTATTGCAATCACCAACAAGAGAGAAGTTGCAATATGTCCTGCAGACCCACTTCAACGCTACCAACAACATGGCGGAGTATGAGGCCCTCATTCACGGACTTCATATGGCCAAGGATATTGGCATCAAGCACATAGTTTGCTATGGAGATTCCGACTTGGTTGCCCAGCAAGTAGCTGGCACCTGGAACGCACTGAACCCTATGATGACAACATATCAAGATGAAGTAGACGAAATAGCCAAGTGCTTCAATGGCTACGAAGTCAAGTACGTCAAAAGGGAGGAGAGCGAGGTGGCAGATCTACTATCAAAGCTTGGATCAGCTCGCCGACCAATTCTGCCAGGCATTTTCCTGGAACATTTAAGGACCTTATCCGTGAAAGGAGCGGACCCCGACAACCTAGATAGAGTGGACTCATTTGTTAATACAATAATAGTGACCTCTCCGACTTGGACGAAACCATTCATGGACTATCTACAAGATGGTACTTTGCCCCTCGACGAAATCGAAAGCCAACAAATAGTATGAAGAGCAAAAGGCTACATCATCATTGACGGCCAGCTATACAAAAGAAGTACCACATGAGTTTTCCTCCGATGCATCTCCCAGCAGCAAGGTATTGAAATCCTTAGAGAGATACATCTCGGAGATTGCGGGCATCATGCCGCTCCCTGATCGTTGGTGGCTAAGGCCTTCCAACAAGGATTCTACTGGCTAACTGCTAAGGCGTACAAGGACAAGTTGGTACAAACATGCCTTTGCTGTCAGTTCTATGCAAGACAACCAAGTGTTCCAGCTGAAGAACTACGAACAATACAAATAACTTGGCCGTTTGCAGTCTGGGGGCTGGACATGGTGGGACCTTCGCAGACAACACCCTGCGGATTCACACACTTGCTAGTAGTAGTGGATAAGTTCACAAAATGGATTGAAGCTAAACCCATTAGAAAGCTTGATGGGGCAACAACCCTAAAATTTGTCCGAGATCTAGTGTTGAGATTTGGTCTCCCACACAACATCATGACTGACAATGGCAGAAATTTGTCTCTTGGAGAAGTTGAGGAGTACTGTCATGAAAAAGGCATCCGCCTTGACCTAGCACCTATGGCACACCCACAGTCAAATGGACAAGTTGAAAGGGACAATGGACTAATTTTGAATGGAATCAAGCTACTCTTAGAAGCACCGCTACATAGAGCAGCTGGAGTCTGGGCGGAGCAATTACCATCTATCTTGTGGAGTTTACGAAAAACACCCAACAAATCCACTAGCTTGACTCATTTCTTCATGGTCTATGGAGCAGAAACTGTCCTTCCATCCGACATCCTCCATGATGCACCAAGAGTCGCCGCCTATGAGGAGGATGATGCTGAAGAATCCAGACGCCTATCTGTGGACCTACTCGAGGAAGAGCACGTGATGGCATGCCAGAGCTACCAGCAAAAGCTACATGGCTACCATAGTCAATGTGTAAATCATTGCTGGTGTAAAGAGGGAGATTTGGTGCTTAGACTCAAGCAAGAGAAATCACACAAACTATCCCCGCCTTCAAAATGACTGTTCGTCATAAGAAAAGCATTGCTAAATGGTTCCTATTACCTCGACATTCGTGAGTTGAAGGATAGGCCAAAAAATCGCAAGCGTAAGCAATGTGACTCCAATGATGATTACCCAGAGACAGATTGGCGATGGAACATAGCACATCTACGTCCCTTTTACACTTAGCATATTTATATTATGTAATAAGTTTTTTATATCATCAATCAAATAAAGCATTTGGTTCACTCATATTCTCTGAGTCTTTTACCTCCTTTAGTTGTTCATTTTTGGATCATATAAACCCTTTATGCGCAAGTTTGTATTTCCACTTGTGAAAATTCCGCCTACGGGTCTTAGCTTAAGTTTTCTGGTCTACACGTTTTCTGAAATTTTTATGTGGATTTTGGAGTAGTGACTTTTCAACACTCAAAAGCCGGCGATTTTGCTCTTAGGTTACCTGAGGGCATAGTTCTGTGCTGCGAGTCTTCCATCTCACGCAAGGTCAAGCATACGAACCAGAATAATGGATAAGCCAGTACTTGCTTAAACAATATACATATGCTGGAAACAGATAAGTAGAAGGGAACTTGAGTACAAGATTTTTCCGCCTTAACAAAACACATGAGTTTTTTCTCATATACTTCACAGAGATACATTTAATACAAATATTGTTTTTCATGGCTCTGCTGCAGGGGACTTCATGGTGGCATCATCAGCAACAACAGGAGATCCAGGCCGAGATAGCTCATCAAACTCGAAGGAGATGGTCTAGACTCAGATGAAGCCATGTCTTCATCAAGGATCTCAGCAGGCATGAAGACATCCGCCTTGACCATCGTGGCGACCCTGGTGTCAAAGCTGGCGAGGGAATTCCAAATAGCATCGCTATCAATTTCTTTCCCTTCCTCGTCCAGCTTGGGCATGCCAGAGGTCACCAGATCGATCTCGGCATTGTCGTAGTGTGCCTTTACTAAGGACAGGGCCATCCTGCTGGACTTCATCATGATCTTGAGATCGACAAGTGTACGACTACATCATCCAGGAGTTCCAACTCGTTAACAAAGCTTTGTTGTCTTCGAGGGTAAGTTCTCTATGGATGTATATCCACCCGTTGCTTGTATCTAGTAGATAGATCTTGGCGTATAGTTCCCATTGTAGGATTTTTTGTTTTCTATGCTGCGAAACTCAACAGTGGTATCACAGTCTGATCTATGCGTAGGTGCGTTGCATGGGTAGTACACATATCTTTATATGTGGGCGATGATGATCATGTTATTGCTTATTTCATGTATTTTGGATATTGGTGGCATAGTGGGATGAAGCGGCCCGGACCAACCTTACATGTCATCGCACATGAGACCGGTTCCACGACTGACATGCAACTAGTTTTCCATAAGTGGCTAGCGAGTGTCTGTCTCTCCGACTATAGTCAATATCTGATTTACAACAAGTTGCTAATAACTTAGTTATCATCGTTGTGGTTCCATGTTCATAGATAAGATCGGTTCTATCTTTGAAAGCCCTAAGCCACGTAAAACTTGCAATGGATAAATTAGAGGCGTCTAGTTTAGATTGTTGCTGGGCTAGTGTCATGATATGGTAATGTTGTAAGTTGATGTATGGTAGATACCCTTACAACACACCTAACGTGTAAGTTCCATAGACCTTGGCCTTACGCACAAAGGAATGATAGAGATCATACCACGATGCACATGATGGTGATCAAATGCACGGACCATATCATTCCACTTTACACATATGATGTTTGCATCTTATATTGCTAGTTTGGTGTTTTAGTAGCATTATAAGATGATCCCTCATTTAAATATTAAGATAAAATGTGTTCTTCCTTAAGTATGCACCATTCTATGGATCGTGTTTCGAGACATCACGTGATGATCGGGTGTACTCGACTCTACGCTTTCATACAACGGGTGTAAGACAGTTTTACACACATGAATACTAAGGTTCTTACTTGGCGAGCCTAGCATGTACAGACATGGCCTCGGAACACAGACCAAAAGGTTAAGCATGAGTCATATAGTTGATGTGATGCCCGTATTGATGCTCGCCTTTGAAGCTACACCGACTCACGTGATGATCAGACTTGGTGTAGTGGATTTGGTTCATGCAATCACCAAAAAGGCATGCGGGATGTCGAGTGGGAGTTCATTTCTAATTTGGATTAGTCGAACTCAATTTGTCATAAACTAAAATGAAGTGAATTTTCATAATTTGTTGTAATCATTGGCATCTGTTCACTACCTTATGCTTAGTTTTAATTGAGATAATAGAACTATAGAATTCTAGATATTTACTTTACAAACTGGTATCGTATTGTTTTGAATGTCAATTTAAAGTTTAGAAGTCCTATTGCAAACTTTCAGCAAACTCTATTTACTCCACGAAGTTTAATAAGTAGTATTAAATCAAGAGTAAGAATTCCAATGTTAGTATCTAAAGTATCATGTTTGCCTCCATGATTATTGATATTCAAAAGTTGTTTTAATATCAAGATTATCTAGGAGCTGAAAAATTGTTTCAGAAACCATCATGTGTCGAAGATATTGTGATATCTGAAACAATGTTTTTGGTTGCATTATGATAGAGTATAATTTAGCAAAATACATGTTCTCATATTGTATGATAATTTGTAAAGGATGGAGATGCTAGGAATCCAGATCTCCCAGAAAGCTTTTGGGAACTAACATTATACTCGCGATTCTTCCTTATAGGCTATAGTAGCTTGATCATGAAAGTTGTCATGATAAGGATGAATAGAAGATGTAAGTAAAATGTTTACTACACTAATAGATTACTAAAGAATGGATTTTTGAAAGAACACCAAACATTTGATGATGGTGATCCACTTCAAAGTGCAAGTCCAAAGGTATTAGTATTTGACTATATACACTTTGTACTATGTGTCATGTGAATGACACCACTATTGATGTTGATAGATTCTTATAAAAGAAAAGGAATTGTTGAAAGAGAATCTATAAAATATTTGGCAGAAAAGAAAAGGTTGGAGATTGCCAACTTAGGTATATAGAAGATATACATGTTATGGTTGTATTACTTGCTTGTTAAACAATGTGGTTCTGAGGTATTAGATCCCGGTATTGGATACCGAATTGGTTAGTGTAAAGTGTCACACATAACAACATAATTCATGAACTGCAACGTCCTAAGTAACTGGCAAGAGAATAAGTGATGATGTTCATCGAAAACAAATAAAGTGTTATTTTGTTTTTGTTGTGTCAAACCTAGCCTTCAAGATTTGTTTTAATAATTGTTATTGTGTTCCGGTATTACGAGAATGATGGTTGTTCAAATAGTTACCGTACTCCATAAAGGATGGATGAACTCTTACAAGTCTAGTTGGAGAAATCACATCCATAAACATTATTGTTAAAATGTCGTAAGACAAATGATTGGAAGATCACTTATGAAGTGACATCGCTGTTTGAATTATATTGGAAAGTAAACATGAAGAAACTGCATGTTGATGGATTTTTGGAGTCTTTTGATTTTGATCAATTGACGCTTGTGAAACTTTCCTCGAGATAATTGAACTCCGTCCATAGGCCAAAGAGGAACTGATGACTAACTTATTGGATATTATGCATGTTGATGTATATAGTCCATTATGTGTAGCCATATGCGATGGATCTTTTTGCTTCATATGCTTTCTCCAGAAACTTGAGTGAATATATCTATATATTTACTGAATAAGGAAGAAGTATGAAACATTTGAAAATTGTTCAAAGACTTTCAAGATGAAGTGAAAAATCATTGTAACAAGAAAATAAAATATTTTCTAATTTGATCATAAATGAAGATATTTGAGTTACAGGTTTAGCAAAAACACCTAAGATTTCAGGAATTGTTCCATGAATTTGCATTTCCTGATAAACCACATGAGTATGGTATGTTCGAGAGATTAAATCAAGCCTTGTTTGACATGGAAAGATCAAAGGTGTCATTTATAAAACTGCCATTATGTTTTAAGGATTAAAGCTTTAGAGACTACCGCTTTTACACTAAAAAGAGCACCATCGTGATCCGTTGAAATGACACCATATGAGTTATGGTTTGGGATAAAACCCGAATTGTCTTTTCTTAAATTTTGGTATGCTATGCATAAGTAAAATGTTTACAACCAAAGTCGGATAAGCACGTCTTTGTAGGTTATCCCAAAGAATTTTTTGGGAATTCCTCCATAACACCAAGGACAAAAGAGTTTGTCGCTTGGAACGTCAAGTTTCTTGAGAAGGAATTTTTCGTGAAAAGTTAAGTGGGAGGACAATATAACTTTGATAAGGTTGTTGAACCTTAGCTATATGTGCTAAGTAGCGCAATGCCGGAAAGTGTCCCGGTGGTGGCCCCCATCCTCATGGCTCTCGTGATTACAAAGGGTGTGATCTTGGAGATTAGGGTTCCTATTGAACCATGTGGGTCGGTAAGAATCAAATAGTAAGATTTGAAACAGAAGTCGTTATTGTTTTGACAATGATGAACTGACTGCATGCAAAGAAGCGATGATGGGCCCTGACTCCATAAAATGACTAGAAGTCATAGAATCCGTGATAGTATCCATACACGACAAATCAAGTTTCTGAACTTGGAAGACCCTCCAGAAAGGCGTGAAGCCTATCGGTCATGTTTGGATCTATAAAGAAATAGACATGGATGTTTAACATCAATGAAATAGTTGACATGTCGGAAAGAAGTTTATGGCAATGTTCAAGGAGTTGACTATGACAAGATTTGATCTTTCATAGCGATATTTAGTCTTGACGGATTAATGTAGCAACCACTACATATAATTTGGTATATGGTAGTTGAATAAACAAAACAAGGTTCTTCTAATAGAATGGTTACCTAGGACGTGTACATGGCACGGTCTGAAGGGTTTTGTTAATTCAAAGGGTGCTAAAAGGGCATGCAAACTTCAATAGTTGAAGTGAGTATATCGGAGTTGGAATCTTCACCATGATGAAAATGTTAAAGGAGTTTAATTTCATCGGAGATGATGAAGATGCTTGCATTTGCAAGAAATTAAGTGGGAGCGCTAAGCCAAATTTCCAATACATTATGAAGAGTACATATTGTTGGTTGGAAATGATGTATCTTTTATTGATACAAGTTAATAATTTCATTAAAATAGGATTTCGATGAAAGACTTGGGCAAAACTGGAATATTTGGCATGAATGTCTATATGGATAGATGAGGCGCTAATATGGTTATGCCAGACGTACATATATGAGATATTGAAAGGGTTCAATATGGAAAAAACAAGAAAGGTTCTTGCTGCATGGAAAGGATTGTATCAAGATTCAAGTGTTTCAACACTTGGTGGTAAAATCACATGAATATTTTGATCGATTATACCGTGATATGTATATATCCAGATATGTCCTATGCTCTAAATTTTATGAGCACATACCAGAATGATTCATAAGATGATCATTGGACTATAGTAAAGATATTCTTATGAGCTTTGGAAGAACTAAGAATATATCATGTATAAGTGACAAATAGTTAAAGGTAGTTCATTGTAAATTATTACATTGATAGTAGTTTTGTCACAAGATACAGATTAAATTTATCCCAATTTATACTATGGGTGGCACAATGTAATAGAAAGGATGTTCCATGATGGATTTGGATGAGTTCCAAAGTTGAGACATTGTGACGGATACTACAACAAAAGGCTAAGTATATGATTGCTATAGTAGTAGCAAAGGACGGCATTTCTGTTAAGTAGATTGTTATCAAACTAGGTGTGGTTCAAAGTGGGATAATACTATGAAATATATTGTATGACAAAAATATCAACATATTTTAACCCGAACAAACTAAAGGTCTCACCAAAGGACCAAATTTATACAATGCCATCTCATTTGAGATGCGTAGAGACGCAAAGACATGCAAATACACACGAACCTGAAACTGTCAGATCCGGAGATTATGTTAACCACTAGCAATCGCGTATATGCAACACCAGAAAGCCTTAGGTGTTCAATACGTAAAGTTTTCAAACTAGATTATTGACTCTAGTGCAAGTGGGAGACTGAAGGGAATATGCCCGAGAGGCAGTAATAAAGTGGTTATTATCTTATTCCATGTTTATGATAAATGTTTATTTTGCATGCTATAATTGTATTAATTGGAAACATTAATACATGTGTGTTTAAAAAACAAAATACAAAGTTCCTAGTAATGCCTCTCATATAAACTAGCTCGTTGATTAACAAGATGATCAAGGTTTCCTGATCATGGACATTGGATGTTGTTAATAACGATGTCACACCATTGGTGGAATGATGTGATGAACATTCATCCGAAGTATAGAATTATGATCAAAGTCATTATGTTTATATTTCTACATACGAAGTAATCTTAGTCCTTAGACCATGAGATCATGTTAATCACTAACACCGGAAGAGTATCTTGATAACATCAAACGTCGCACCGTAATAGGGTGACTATAAAGGTGGGTTCAGTGCTACGAATGTGTTATGTTGAGGCTCATGGATCAAGAGTGGGATTTGTCCATCCTGATGATGGATAGATATACTCTGGGCCCTCTCGGTGATATCACATTGAAATAGCTTGCAAGCAAGTGATGTGATCATTATAATGTTATATCACGAGAACGAGAAAAGAGTGCATGTCGGTAATGAGATCAAACTTGGTATTTGGATGCCGATGATCAAATCTCGGGCATGTAATATATCACGAGAAAAAGGGATTTAGTTACGACGTTAAAGGTTCACACGATCACAAGAGTCATCGTTGAATATGTGGGAGTCAGTACGGATCTCCAGGTCCCACTGTTGATTATTGATCGGAGAGGGGTCTCGATCATGTATGCATTATTCGCGAACCATAGGGTGACACACTTAAGGGATGATGACACCATTTAGGAGCAAATATGTTTCAGATAAAGATTAAGAAAGCGCTGGAATCATTTCGATGGAAACCCGAATTGTTTCGGGTGAAATTCCAGAAACTGGTTCTGCATGTGATATTGAAATGTTGCAGGGGGTTTTATGTGAATGTTTGTTAATTAATGTAATTGAAAAAATTATGAATAAAATAAATAAAATAGTATTATTTAATGAGAGCTTGCATTAAATTTGGTGGAAATTTAATGCATGTGAGTGGAAGTGTGAGTGGAGGCATATTTATGTGAGTGGAGCATCCACCACATGAATGATGGAAGAGGCGGGGGCACCACCATGGCTGCCATGCCATGGCCCTTGGTTGCCCCCTCTTCCCTATAAAAGGCCCCCCTCTCCTCCTCACAACACACACCTCCTCGTGAAGGATCTCTCTCCCCCTCTAGTTATTCCCCATGGTCTCGGATTAGCGAGATACATGTTCCTCATGGATTTATCTGGAAAGGAGTTGCTGCTTCCGCTGCTTTGCTGGAGCGAGGGACGGAGGTTGTCGGGGTACCGGACATGTGTGCGATCACGGATGCACCGCTGCTTTGCGGTGCTGGACTTGGTGGTGCTGGACTTGCTGGAGCTGGATCTGATGGACGTGCTGGAGCCGGACCTGCTGGACTTCATCACGATCTTGAAATCGGCAAGTGTATGACTACATCATCGAGTTCCAACTCGTTAACAATGCTTTGTTGTCTTCGAGGGTAAGTTCTCTATGGATGTATATCCACCCGTTGCTTGTATCTAGTAGATAGATCTTGGCATATAGTTCCCATCGTAGGAATTTTTTTTTGTTTTCTCTGCTGTGAACCCAACACATCCTTGCACCAGCCCGGACGCAAAAGGCTTTCCAGTCCTTGACTTTCTCGGGGGATCGGCGCAGGATTTCCAAGTACTTGGCCGCTGTGTTTGATGCCTTGATATTTATTCCTAGAGGTTGGGATATCTCCTTGGCCTGGGCAATGGCAGTGCTGACGAAGTTCCTTGCAAGAATCATGCATTCCTTGGGATCTGGAGCACCTTCACCCAAGTTGGCCAAGCCAATGAGAGCTGTGGTTTGCATAAACAAGGATCATGAGCACAAAAACATCAAACACTTCTCCAAAATACTAAATTGACCAAGACGGATGAAAGTTACCGAAGATGCTCGTCTCAACTTGCTTGCATTTCTCCGCCAAGACGTCAAGCTCCTTTTGAACTATCTTGTACACCTCAAGGTTCCTTTCATTCTGATCTTTGGCAGCTTGGTTCTTTTCCTTGAGCTGTGCAATTTCGTTCTTCAGGCACTGCATCTCGGTGTCAGCATATTCTTGTAGCACCCTCATTGCCTCCTCATGGCCCTTGACAGCATCAGCCAGGTCTTTCTTCAAGATTTTGTTCTCATCGTCGAGCTCTTGAATGTGCTTGGATTGATCAACGATGCTCTTGGCCTTGGCAATGGCTTCTGTAAGATGGAAATGAAAAGCACTATGAGAAGACGACAGAAATGACTCCATGAGGAAAAGTAAGGAGCTATTAAAAGAAACAGACTTTGGCTATTTTTGATCTGTTGCTTCAGGAAGGCTGTCTTACCCTGTTCAAGATCCAGTTCCTTCTGCAAGGCAGCAAACCTCTCATTGGCGGTGATCCTCCATCTATTCTCATTCTGCAACAAGTAAGCATGCTTAGTTTCTCTTAGAGCATCTAATCAGAATTATCTAGTTTCAACTACACACTCGGGGGCTATAGCACAATATTTTAATCAACATGTACGCTACACTTAGAGCATCTAGCCGGAATTTTCCTAAGTTTCCACCTAGACGCTCGGGGCTACACTATAAATTTCTACTCTTAGTTCTTTGGAGCACTCAGGCCAATAAGTTCTGTTTATCCACCTAAGAGCTCGGGGGCAACAGAGGATATATTACACAAGTAAAAGAAGTGAAGTTTAAAATACTTACAATGGCAATAAGCTATTTCAATGGGCAAGCGGCCGGTGGAAGATGATGATGATGATGAGGTTGAGCCGGTACTGGTTTCTGGTCTAATCGATGTGAACACAGGTAATCGGGATGAAGCAAAAATCCGGAAGTATCTATTTGATATTGATGCTAATGCTATTCTGTGTTTACCGCGTCCGAGAGGAAGGAGTGAAGACATATGGTCTTGGTCTGAAGAAGAAATGGGTATTTACTCAGTGAAATCTGTGTATAGGATGTTGGTTAAGAGCACACATGCAGTAAACCAGTCTGTAGGATGTTCTAACGATGAACATGGTGGTGTATGGAAAAACTATTTAAATTAAATGTGGCTCCAAAGATCAGAGTATTCTGGTGGCGTGCAGTAAAAGAACTTCTTCCCTGTTATAGGATCCTAGCAAGGAGGCATGTTATGGACACGACATCATGCAAACTCTATGGTCATGCGGAGGAGACACTCTTTCATGCGTTGATTGAGTGTGAACATGCTAAACGTTTTTGGGTTGTAGTGGAGGAACAACGGAATATAAAACTCCCTAGACGGCACCCAAGAAGTTGGGCGTCTGACCTTACGGTTGATGGAAGTTTATCTAATGAAGATAAGACTGTGGTGATTTCTCTGTTGTGGTGCATCTAGTCAAGCAGAAATAAATTTGTGCATGGCGAAGAAGTGTTCCAACCAGTTCGTTCTTTGGCACTTGTGGAGGAGCTAGTGTCCAGCTTGGAATTACCTCCAAAACAAAAAATTCAAACGAAGCAACAGTCAGTCTGGACGGCACCCCAAGCTGGGTGGTTTTCAGTGTGTATGGATGGATCTCTTGATCTCACACGACGGGTTACAGGTTCAGGCTTCGTTATTAGAGATAGTGACAGTTCTCTTATTGCAGGAGGAGCTATACGTCAGGCTCCTGTGGAAGATCCTTTCATCAGTGAACTGTTGGCTTGTAGAGAAGGTCTAGAGGCAGCGATCAGACTCAAGTTGGCCAAGGTAATTCTACAGACGGATAGCTCTTTCCTAGTGTCCCTCTGGGAAGATGTGAGACAAGTTCGAGCATATGGTGCTCATATTCTGAATGAGTTGAAGGTGATTAGTCAACAGTTCCAAGCTTTCAAGCTTCAGTATTTAAATAGGACTGCAAATTTTGCAGCTCATACCTGTGCACGTGAAGCTCTTAGCATAGATTCGTCCTTATGCTTTGATGTAACACCTGGTTTTCTGCTTAGAACTCTTCAAGAAGATTGTAATCCTGACATTTCTGAGTAATAAACACTGGATTGCATGTCAAAAAAAAGCTTGAGATTGTTGGCCAGATTGGCATATGCAGTATGGAAGATGTCGACATTATTATACACGGCATCCGCCTGTGCAATGAGGTCATCCAAGCACAATGTCGGAGGAGTCGCAGCCAAAGGAGATGTTGAAGTCGGAGGCATGGATAATATCCTAGCCTCATGTTGCATTTTTAGAACAGTTGATGGCTCAAAGGCTCCTGCCTTGTCTATTGCTGCAATTACCTCCGCCTCCGCTCTTTCCATTACTTGCTTCCCTTTTCCGGTGGCATCCTTAGCCGGAGCTTCAGCCATTTTGGAGGAAGTGCTCTCCTGTGTCGCCTGACCGCTAGGAGCAACGTCTTCCTCGACAGAGCCTAAGATATCACGAATTGGATTGACATATGTCTCCATGGCGGAGATCTCAAGGATGATGGGGGACGAAGGTCCAGTGGGGCCGGTAGAAGGCTTGGCGGCAAGAGTAGGGGGAGCGGTAGCGGGAGAGGTCTTGGGGGCCACATCTCTGGTCAGCATGTCATGAATGTTTTTTGACCCTCCAACATCTTTGGAGGATCGCTTCAAGCTAACACCGACTTTCCTCCTGAAACATACAAAGTATAAGTACAAGAGTTGAAAAAGGTATGGGATAAAAATACAAGTCAGAGAATGAATACACTTACTCCACGGTAGGAGCCTTGGTGAGGAGAATGCCGGTGTATTTCTTCTTCTCTACCTCTAAGGCGGCGGTGGATTGTCTGGAGACTCCACTCTCCGATTTCTTCTTCTTCTTGGCCTCAACAGCAGTGTTAGAGGTGGAGCTCTTTCGCTTTCGTGCTGCCGGAGCTAGCTGATCCTTGGGGGTATCGTCGTTGGACACCACTTGGATATCCTTCCGCTTGAGATCATAGACCTGGGAGGCCATCTGATCTTCCACCAAGGTCACCAGCTAGGAAACAAAGGAGTGTTAGACTAGCAACTTCAAGATAGAAAAAACCTTAGAGTATATAACAAGCAACAAAGGAAACAAAAGTTACCTCTGGGAATTTTTCGCAGTCGAACATGTCATAGGTGATCTTGAAGCCATGCTTCTTGTCCTTCACCTTGATGATGTCCTTTAGCCGGAGGTTGACAGAGTAAGTGGAGAAGTTATCCCGTGAAATTCGCATGGGATCCCTCCTGTCCTGAGTGTACTTGCACATCAACTCGGCGCGATGCTGGAGAGGCTAGATTCGCCTAACAAACTAGCACATGGCTAGGGCCAAGCCCGCCAGACCTCCATCCACAAGTCATTCAATCCGCCTTACGGCGCGGTTGGCCTCCTCGTCGGGCGGAAGGGAGGCTAGGGTCCGCCAGGCAGGCACTTCGGCGGCGGCTCCATCGACAAAGTCGGGATACGTCTCAAGACGGTCAGGTAGGGGAATATCTAGGCCATAAAAATATGTGTGCTACCAGTTCTTGCAAGACTCATGCCCTACGATGTCGAGGAAGCGCCGGCTAGGCTGGATAATAAAACTAATGGTTCCAAAAATCTGCAATTCATCCTTGGACTCTACAGATTCTCTCTTGGCAGTAAATAAGTATACAAACAGATCTAATCTAGGTTTGATGCCTAAAAATCCTTCGCACAAAGCTAAGAATTTTCTAAGGATGAGGATGTTGTTGGGGGAGAGATTGTGGGGAAGTACCCGAAAGTGCCGGAGGACGTCCAGGAAGAAGTCAGAGACTGGCAGGCTTACGCCTCGTATTAGCTAAGCTTTGAGGTACACCTTCTCTTTGGCTTGGGGAGAAGGAGCCACCTCGCCGGCCGGTGCCGGCCGCCAGGCAAAATCCTTCGCCGCGGGGAGATACCCCTCGGTGACCAGTTCTTGCAAGTCTTCGACGATGAGGTTAGAGCCTGTCCACACTCCTTTGTGGGAGTCATTGTCCTCTTCAGCGGCATCTGGCGCCGCTCGTTCTTAGTCGTCGCCTCTGGTTTCCAACATGACGGTGACAGGGATGACAACCCCCTCCGACAGGACCATCACTCCTGGAGAAGGCTCTGGAGTAGCCTCGGGGGTCGCCATCATTGCAGTGAGTGAGCTGTGATGTCTACGCACTTCTATTCTTGTAGACAGTTGTTGGGCCTCCAATTGTAGAGGTTTGTAGAACAGCAGCAAGTTTTCCCTTAAGTGGATCACCCAAGGTTTATCGAACTCAGGGAGGAAGTGGTCAAAGGTATCCCCTCTCAAGCAACCGTGCAATCAAGATACAAGAAGTCTCTTGTGTCCCCAACACGCCCAATACACTTGTCAGGTGTATAGGTGCACTAGTTCGGAAAAGAGATAGTGAAATACAAGTGGTATGGATAATTATAAGTGGTAATGGTGATAGAAAATAGCTTGATGGCGTGGAAAAGACTAAAGTAAAACTGAAATAAAGAAGGAAGCAAGCAAACATGTAACAGATCTAATTGCAAACGGTGTATCAATGCTTAGAAACAAGGCCTAGGGATCATACTTTCACTAGTGAACACTCTCTCATATAAATATCTTCTCTTTATGATACTACTCTTAACTACTCTCCGGTTGAACACTCTAATCCATGGTAGGGCTATAACAACACACCTCAAAGTAAGCCTTTCCCATCTAGAAAACCCCACACTATCACCTTGAGCACTAGATGAGTATAACAAACACCACAATTTCATAAAGACATCCAACTCCAAATATAACTCATAACAAGTATTTGTAATCTCTAGCCTAAGTGCCACCATGGTGTGCACGCTATCACTTTCACACACATGGGGAGAGCAGAGATCTATTGAAGCACTTGAGTAGCAAGGTTGATCTATAGATTACAAGCTCATGATCACAATATGATCATGCATAGAGAGAGAGATGAACACATAGCTACCGGTAGAACCCTTAGCCTCGAGGAAGAACTACTCCCTCCTCATCATGGGAATCAGCAATGGTGATGAAGATGGTGGTGGAGATCGATGAAGATGGCTTCAGGGGCACTTCCCCGTCCTGACAGGGTGCCGGAATAGAGACTTTCTGTCCCCCGAATCTGCCCTTTGGTGGCGGCGGCGCTGCGGAACTTTTTGTGGCTGGAGGCTTGACAATTTAGGGTTTATGCATCGGGAGGCTTCTTATAGGCGAAGAGGCAAGGTCGGTGGGCGGCCAGGGGGCCCACACCACCTGGTGGCGCGGCCAGGGCTAGCTCCAGCCACCACATGGTGTGGCCACCCTGTGGCCCCTCTCCGTCTCATCTTCTGGCTCCGTGAGTCTTCTGGTAAAATAGGAACTTTTGCTTTTGTCCCGTCCAATTCCGAGAATATTCATTTTCTGACTTTCCTGGAACCAAAAACAGCAGAAAACAGGCAACTGGGACTGTGGCTCTTGTTAATAGGTTAGTCCAAGAAATCATATGAAAAGTACTCCAAAGTATGGACAAAACATAAGAAAGTAGATAAAACCAAGCATGGAACATCAAAAATTATAGATACATTTGCAATGTATCAAGCTGCTGGAAGCCATTACGGTGCTGGGGGTAAGTGGAGGAAGAGGAGGCCCTAGCTAGGGTTTTCCGAAGAGGAGCTCGAATGGGCGCACGACTGAAGGAAGAGGAAGATGAGGGAGCGAATGCGGGTAAAAAGAAAATAACCTGGCTGTGGTGAAAATATATAGACCCCGCATCAAGATTTGTGCAAGAAGATCAAATGGGTGGAGAGCTGCCGATGTGGAGACGAACGTGCGCGGTAATTTTGCCACGTCCTCCGAGTTTGCCGCTTTACTGTTTCGGATTTCACGCGCGTGAAAATAGCTGATGATTAATTCCTTGCCTTCTGTGAGTTTCGAGGTAGCGTAGGCTGTATCCTACGTCAACCTCCTGACAGTTGCAGTGAAGGGTCACATCTGAAGATTCCATTGAAGGCAGAGATTGTCCGACTCTAGAAATGAAGACTGAAGGAATCTCTGGCTACATTGCAAAGACGGAGAGGATTGCAGAGTTCTTTGGGAGACCTTTGAGATATTGCTTGAAGAATTGTCGGCATCACTTAGACGGAGCATTCAGGATCAATGGGCAAGACGGTGCAAGATTTCAAAGTCCTCCGGGGGCTACTATTGGGTATATGCTAAATGGGTATCCTCATAGCATGTCTCTAATTCGGCTAACCTGGGTGGCCCATAGTTGGTAGCAAGGCCTATGGCCTGCTGGGCGACCTAGTTAGACGGATCTAGAAGGGAGGCCCATGCCGGATAAAGGAAGGTTGTGCAGGAGTCACCGACATACTCGGAGCCTTGGAGTGAGAGATATGGAAGACTAGTTCGTATTAGTGTAGGACTCTTTACATTGTTCGGCAAGGACCTTTCCCTGTATACCCTAGGTTTCGGTGCCTTTATAAACCGGACCTGTGGAAGCCTTTAGGGCACAACCTAGATTGCTACTTACAACGTCCAACACCTCGCACAGCGAACCTATCTCTGTAACTCGGCGTATTGCCATTATAGTAATTTATAGCAGGAGTAGAGTTCCGCCACTGTTGCGGGACTTGAACCTGGGTAAGCTGTGTTACCTCGTACCCGCCAACTCTCCACCTTACCCCACGTCTCTAAACACGCATTGTGAGGACCCCTCCGTGGCGTACTCATCGGCAATACCACGAAAGTGGACACATCATATTTGCTTGAAGCTTGGTCCAAATATCATGAGCATTCCTAAAAGGCATGATCGTGGAATGCACTACAAAGCTCACAACATTAACAAGCACATTAGATGCTTGAGCTTCGAGATAAGAGTTTGTCTCCTCCTCTAAAGATAGATTTTGGGGATCCTTAGGAGGAGACAAACCCATATCAATAATTTGCTCTATGTTTGGGTCAATGACCTGAAAATGACTAAGCATGCGAATTCTCCAACTACCATTATTTGTGCCATCAAATGTAAAAGTGTCACTATGCACTAAACACCTAGGAGACATCTTTACTCTCGAGGCAGTGAAGCCTAAGAAGCGAGAGACCTCGCTCTGATACCAAATGAAAGGGAAACAGATGTCGCATAGAGGGGGTGAATAGGTGTTTTAAAATTATTATGGTTTAGGCTCTAATAAATGTGGAATAAAACTAATGTTTAATTTATAGAGCACAAAACCTAAAAAACCACCAGGTTCACTAAGGGCACCAACAACCTATCCTAAGCAATACAAGCAACAAGGTGATAGAAAGATATAATAGTTCATGCACAATGGCTATCACAATGTAAATTGCATAAGTAAATGGCTCGGTTGAGAGATAACCGATGGATGCGGAGACGATGATTTTTATCCCGAAGTTCACTTTTAAAGAAGCTACGTCTCTGTTGGAGAGGTGCAATGGTGCAATGTACTTCGAATGCCACAAATATCTCACCTTGAGGTGTCATGGCTCGATGCTCACCCAACTCCACACAAGGCCTCACCCAAGATGTGAAGGCACGCAACTCACCGATACCACAAAAGGCTCACCCTATTCTCCCGTGAGCTCGCCACCAAGGCCTACTCACGATCCACTATGGGACACTTGAGGGTGGTCATCGAACCCGTACAAGGCTTGGGGAAATTTCCACAACTCAATTGGAGGGCTCCCAAGAAACACCACAAAGGCCACAAGCTTGAGGAATCTCCGCAGCAATTGGAGGCCCCAAGAACAATGCCACAATAGGCCACACGCTTTAGGAATCTCCACAACTCAAATGGAGGCACCAAGAACTCACCACAACTCCACACAACTGTCTAGGGTTTGAAGAATCCAAGAGAAACAAGCCCAAGAGCTTGAACTCATCGAATATCTGACGAGAACTCAAACCTATGCACCAAATGCAAGAGGCACGTCCTTCACTCTAAAATTCCACCAAAGCTTTAAAATCTATTGGGAGAATAAGAGAGGAAGAACATAAGAGTAGAACACAAAATTATCCAAGATCAAGATCCCAAGGATTCCTTCTGATGTAGCCCGACCTACGGTCGTTACCACATCAAGGTCTCCAACTTACGGCAAGTCGTCATGGACTCCAAAGGTGAATTTGTTCCTATATGCAAGCCCACTTCCTACCCTATTTAATGGTATAATACTTCATACTCCATTCCATATTCATGATAGGTTCATACCGACAGGTACGTAGGCAAGGGAGGTGTTGGGGATATACTTTTCGGGTATCCTCACAGTTCCTCACTGACCAGGGTGGCCCACTTCGGGTTAGAGCTTTGCTTCACGGGCGACCCAGTCAGGGAGAAGAGGCGGAGTCCAATCCGGCTACGGGAAGGCCTAGAATACTTACCGACATAGGCCCATAGTGTTACTTGTAGTTCAAGATGTACTATATAACTGACTCTTAGTCATAGCCGGATAGATCTCTCCTGTAAACCCTATAGTTCAAGATGTACTATATAACTGACATAGGCCCATAGTGTTACTTGTAGTTCAAGATGTACTATATAATCTCAACTCGCACAGGCGAAACCCTTGTAACCCATATTCCGGCTCTGCCGTATTACTGGATTGTTAGCAGGAGTAGGATCCGTCCAAAGCCGGCGGATTCGAACCTGGGTAAACTTGTGTGCTCACCATCCTAGAACACCATACGTCTCACACCCCTCTCTTCCACACGCCTCGAGGACCCCCTCATGGCGTACTTGTCATCAATCCGATGACAGTTGGGCCCACCGTGGGGCAAGTGAGCTTCGGATCTGCGTTCCGAGCGGAATCTGCAAGAATCGGAATCGGCGAGACTATCACCGTCGGGCGCATCCTCTATGCCACTGACGTCCCTCTCATCGTTCTCGACGAGACCTGGATTCCGGCTAGGCATGTCGTGACTGCCTACACCATCATGTCTTTCGGCAAGATCAATGTATACATCGGATTCGTTGAACCTGCCCCACCCACCCCAACGGTGATGATAGAGGTAGAAGAAATTTCTAGGTCCCCTTTGTCTGGGGAGGCGACAAAGTTTCGGATCCTAGAAAACCCTAATCCCACCCAGCCCGCACCTATTGCGGAGATAGTGGAGAAAGCTGAGCCTGAAGCAGATCTTGCGGTTCAAGTCGAATCTGGGGTGGACCTCCCTAGTGAGGTCGAATCCCAGATCAATATGTCCACTAAGGTCGAAATCCAGGAGGAGCATAGCAACAACCACGGATCTGGCTCTGCCAACGCCAGAACAGATCAACCGTTCCTGAGGCATACGTTGAGGCGCATGATACTACAACCCGCTAGCGTGGATGAGGTTCTCGAAACCATCAGGATCTTTGGGAAAGCCCACGAGGAAAGCCGCAACTACCTCAGGACCCACACGTCGCACTTCGTCGGATACGTTGGATCTCGATCCGGCTCCGCCAATGCTGGGGACAACACCGACTCAGTGCTAGAGGCGATCGGAACAAACGCCGACGTACTCACACCCTCGGATGATTCGATGACGTCGGCGGATTTATGAAAGTTCTCCGTGGAATACGAAGAGGAGTACAACTCCAAAGCTGCAGAAGAAGGATAAGCCATGGATGAAGGATCCGGGGAAAACTCTCCCAAAGCGCAGGATGACATGGATATCAGAGATAATCCTGAGGTCCAGATGTCCGAAAGTACCGATCAGAGCTTGACTCCGGGAAACGGACCCAACGCCGTCTTTGCTACCAGCGCTGCCAAGAAGGCAAAGAAAAAGAACAAGAAGAACAAGACCCCGACAAAAGATCTTCTGGCAGAGGAGGTGATTGCCGAGGAATATGAGGATGTTGGGGGGATACCCCCGGGTAGGGTCACGCCGGGGTATAAAGGACGAGTTAGCCGAGGTTCAGCAAGGCCAAAGCAGATGCTGGCTGGGTCACCTCAAGGCAGGCCAAATCACGGGGTAACCCGGACCAGGGGCGTTCGCCTAACTAAGTCTCAACCGACTTAAGCAGTAAGTCGGAAGTGCATGTTTTACTTATATGCAGGAAGACGTGTGGCTAGATCGACTATGATCCGGGTCACGTCTGGCTTCTAGGAGAAGGAAGGAATCTTGCTGATCAAAAGAAGCCCCGGTACGCACTACCTGAGCGAAGAAAGCAAGGACAGGACCACCGGGGCGTGGCCGACAAGGGTGACGACGCCCATGCCGGCTGACGCGGGCGCCGCAGAGGCTCACGTAGCAAAAGCATGTGTGACGCAGGGGAAAAGCACCCCGGTCGGCTTACTACTTTGGGGGGAAGCATATTCTTAGGAATATGCTTCCACATATGCCCTAGGCAGAGACCGAGCTCCCTCTATAAAAGAGGGGCTAGGGTTTCAGTAGAAGGGGTTGGTTTTTATGCTGTTCCCTTTTGGCTAGGGTTTTAGGTGTGATCTGTGGGTGAGAGTAAGAGAGCTCCTTCTTCCTCCTCTCGCCAATACAGCTCAAGGAGCACTTGTAATCTTGGTAACTGAGCCATACAAACAACTGTGTGGAGAATCACTTCACTATCCCTCCCTGGATTCCCCTAGCGTGTATTAGTCCCCACCTTTAGCCTATCCATGGCATCTGCCGTGACACCACCACGACAGTTGGCGCCCACCATGGGGCTAGCGGCGCTAGCAGGGGTCAAGATCTGGACAGGAAACATCATCGGCACCGGCGAACGCATCATCTCCGAGCTCGTTCAACGCTTTGGAGCGCTGGATTTCGTCAGCGACAACGCTGGCTGCTTTGGAACGTGTCCTCTTCCGCGCAATGGCCTCTTCGTCAGGCTCGGCGCGCACAAGGTCTGCGTTGCTGTTGACGTGTCGTGTGTTCATCCGCGTCACGTCGTCGAGGCGGGGGAGCCACCCCTCACCGTGGCTCCCGGAACGCGTATCGCTCGCTCCCAGGACCATGCAGAGGTGATGATGACCGCGCCAGGTGCGGGCGCGAGCAAGGATCCGGTGCCAGATCCGGAGGTAACGCCTAAGGCGCCGAGGAAAGGTAGAGGTCCTCCACTTGAGAGGCCAGAGAACATGTTGAGGAAAGCAATGGATAGCTTGGCAAACCCTGTAGTAGCAGCGGTAGATCCGGCTCGAGCGCAGGCCGAGCTGGAAGAAACTAGGCAGAAAATACTAGAGGGCGCAAAAAAGTTAGCCGTGGCACAGCAGTCGTTGAATATGACGCTGCGTGAGTACGCAAAGGCGAACAAGGTTGACGCTGTAAAAGTGAAGGGAAGAAATCTCATGAGTGAGATGAACAGAGAGGGTGATATTGGGATTGAGGAATCCTAAAACTATTTGTCCGTGGGGCTGCCGAGGTATAGTACCCCGGCAAAGAACCTCAGAGCAGCGGATGCAGGTGCGTCCGAGTTAGAGGGTCTGAAGGGTGAAGCCCGTCAAAGACAACAGGATAGGGTTAATGAGCTGGTTCGGATTGCGAACAGACAAAACGAGTAACTACTCAGAGCTAACCCAGAGAGAGCTGGAGCCTCCAAGATTGTCCATTCGCCGATGGGCAACCCGGTGAAATCCGCTGGAGCCGCATCGTCTCCTCATGGTGGTCCAAGGAGAGAAGAGGTAGTAACCTCGGCCAGACGGAACAAACAGATCATCCCCTATGACCCAACGCGGGCAGGGAAAGGAAAAGAAGCTCAGAAAAATGATGATCGATGGAGTGTGAGCCGAGGTGAAGCTGGCCGAGGTAACCGTGACCAAGGCAATGCCGGTCAAGGGAATGTTGTCAACGGCAATGCCGGACAGCGAAACTCGGCTGGAGCAGGACAACCGCAGCAGCGGAATATACCAAGGCAAGAGCAAAGTGCCGGCCGAGGTATGCAACAGAAAGGTGCTCCCCGAGAGCAAGACAGGTATAATGATGGAGACTCGGAAATGGCAAACGCGGGATACCCAAGGCCGGACTATCATGTGATAGGGTCAAGACTGGGAAGCAGGGATTTGATGCCGGATGATGCCAGGTTGAAACTGGATCGACTGTATAGGTCGGAACAAATTGAATGTCAAGGTCCACTAGGTCCAGCATGTTTTGGACCCCGGATCATGAAGGAGCCACCGGTACCGAACTTCCAGTTACCCAGGGGCACGAAGACGTATGACGGCACTACAAAGCCAGAGGATTGGCTGATAAATTATGCTACAGCTGTGAAAATTGCCACTGGTAACCTGAGATGGGCTGTACGATATGTACCCCAGATGTTGGAAGGACCGGCAAGGGTATGGCTGAACAATATGCCACCAGGAAGCATCAACTGCTAGATAGATTTCGAGGAAATGTTCATCAGCAATTTTTCGAGTACGTATCAGAGGCGAAATAGGCCGCAGACCCTAGCTATGTGCAAGCAAAGGCCAAATGAGACGGATCGGGAGTTTTTAACCCGGTGGTGCACCGTGAGAAACTCATGTGAGGGCGTGATAGAATCACAGGCCATAGCATGGTTTGCACAAGGGTGCAGATATGCAAGCGAGCTGTGGCAGAAGTTGCAAAGGAAAATGCCAACTACGTTGGCAGAGATGATCCGGATTGCAGATTCGTATGCTTTGGGTGATCCGACTCAACCTAGGCTCGTATCGAACGAGTCAAACGATGAGTACTATCAGAGAGATGGGGCCGGATCATCCCGGAGGAATGAGTAAAGAGGAAAAAGGAGAGATGATAGACCAGATCATAGATACGGTTCGCACAAGTTGCAGCTGTGAATCAAGATCTGCCCGGAGCAGGGGGCAGTCAACACCAAAAAACTAGAGGGTAGTGGACTCCTAGAAACGATGGCAAGAAGACTTGGACACCAGAGCAAAAGAAGCAGTGGCAAGAAAGGAAAGACCGTCCCAGGTATACTTATGAGTCGATGTTGGACCAGTCGTGTAAATTTCACACGCCAAATGCGAATAACCCAGCGGGTCATACGACGAGGCAATGTGAGTGGATGCGCAAGATTGAACAAGGTGGTTCGGGGAATGCTCAGGCACCCCGGAATGATCAGCCTCAGCAGGAGTTACCCGGCAGTAATTGCTCTCCGGAGCAAACACGCAACAGCTAATGTTGCCTCCCCCTCTGCCGAGGTATGATAACAATGAGAGAAGAGATGCAGTGCATCAAGTAGAAAATCAGCATCAGCCAGATCAGAGATACCCCAGAAGTGAGGGGAGAAACGAGTACAGGGAGCACCATCAGAGCTATTGTGTGTTCACCACTGAGGAAACAGATAGAAAGAGCTTGCAACATAGGCATATGGAGGTGAATGCAGTAATGCCTGCAGTGAAAAGGTACATGCCTTGGTCTGATCAGGAAATCATTTGGAGCATCAGGGATCATCCCAAGCTCATGCCAAGCCCTGGCTCGTATGCGTTGGTGCTGGATCTGACACTCATTGGACCTAGCATTAACGTAAGGTTCTCAAAGGTGTTGATTGACAATGGCAGTAGCATTAACATCATCTATGCGGACACAATGCGCAAGTTGGGTATCTCGGAGAACAATCTGCAGGCCACGAGGACAACTTTCCATGGTATTGTGCCCGGCATTTCTTGTGAGCCGATAGGCAAGGTCCGGGTTGACGTCTTGTTCGGCACAAGGGATAACTGCTGAACCGAAAATTTGGAGTTCGAGGTGGTGAACTTGGAAAGTGCCTACCATGCGTTACTCGGAAGGCCAGCCCTGAACAAGTTCATGGCAAGCTTTCACGTTAGCTACTTGAAGATGAAGTTGCCCAGACCAAACGGGGTGATTACCATTGCAGGGGATTTCTGACGTTCCATGGAGTGTGCGTCAGCCGGGTCAAACTTAGCCGAGTCACTTGTGATTGCCCAGGAACAAAGGAAAATTCAAGAGGTGGCGGCATAGGCTCAGTCCGCGCAGCAGTATATGCCGACGCTGAGTAACCCGCATGGAAGTGTCTCCTTCCAGGCCACGAAAGATACCAAGAAGGTCCCTGTTGATGACATGTTCCCAGAGCGCACCATAACAATTGGTGCCGGGTTAAGTGATAAATAGAAAAGCGAGCTCGTCAGCTTCCTCCGTGAGAATCGGGACATTTTTGCTTGGTCCACAGAGGACTTGCAAGGTGTTCCGAGGGAGTTGGCCGAGCACTCTTTAAATGTGAGACCCGGAGCTAAGCCGGTGAAGCAACCACTCCGCCGCTTCGCCGAAGATAGGAGGAAAGTCATTGGGGATGAGATAGCTCGGTTGCTAGCTGCAAGATTTATCATGGAAGTTCTTTATCCGGATTGGCTGTCTAATCCGGTGCTGGTGGAAAAGAAGAAGGATGACCCGAACGTGGCAGTGTTTTGGCGCATGTATATTGATTACACGAACCTGAACAAGGCGTGTCCAAAAGATCCATTTCCGCTGCCAAGAATAGATCAGGTCATAGACTCAACTGCTGGATGTGAATTGTTATCATTCATTGATGCATATTCTGGTTTCCACCAGATACCTCTGAATCCGGATGATCAAATAAAGACTGCGTTTATTACCTCGTATGGGGCTTATTGCTATCGCACCATGCCGTTTGGTTTACGTAATGCATTGGCAACGGACCAAAGATGTATGCAAAAATGTTTGCACGACCAAATAGGTCAAAATGTACAGGTGTACGTTGATGATGTGGTTATCAAGACCAAGGAAAGCAAAACGCTCCTTGATGATATCAGGCAAACGTTTGCGAATCTAAGGAGGTTCCGGATGAAACATAACCTAGAGAAATGCACCTTCGGTGTCCCGGCTGGAAAATTGCTTGGTTTTCTTGTTTCCAGCCGAGGTATTGAGGTTAATCCAACCAAAATCCGGGCCATCGAGCGAATGGAACTGCCGAAGTGTCTTAACGATGTACAGAAGTTCACAGGTTGCCTGGCCTTGTTAAGTCGGTTTGTATATCGGTTGGGAGAGAAGGCATTGCCTCTTTACCAACTCATGAAAAATTCAGATAAGTTCGTTTGGACGCCGCAGGCCGACGAAGCCTTTACCCATCTGAAGAAGATGTTAGCCATGGCACCAGTGCTAGCCTTCCCACTATCAAAGGAGCCAATGTTGCTCTATATAGCTGCAACCAACCGAGTTGTAAGTGCAGTGATAGTGGTGGAGCGCGACGAGGAAGGTAAGTCAGTGCAATGGCCAGTGTATTACTTGAGCGAGGTGTTGTCAGCCTCAAAGCAGAACTATCCACACTATCAAAAGGTGGCATATGGCGTGTACATGGCCGCCAAAAAGCTGAAGCACTACTTTGAGGAGCATCCTATCCGGGTCATTTGTGAGGCCCCCATTTCCGAGATAATGAGTAACAAGGATGCGAGCGACAAAATTGCAAAATGGGCAATTGAGCTAGCTCCTTATGCGCCGCGATATGACAGAAGAGAGGCCATCAAATCTCAAGCTGTGGCGGACTTTTTCGTGGATTGGGCCGAGGTGCAATACGAACCGCCACTCCCATATCCGAACTATTGGCGAATGCACTTTGACGGATCAAAAACCAAAACCGGGCTAGGCACCAGAGTTGTACTCACGTCGCCAAAGAAGGACCAGTTGAAATATGTGCTGCAGATCCATTTCGTGGCATCAAACAATGTCGCTGAGTATGAAGCACTTGTGCATGGCTCAAGGTGCCAAAAGAGATTGGGATACGTCGGATCATATGCTTTGGCGACTCGGATTTGGTGGTGCAGCAAGTGTTGGGACTATGGGACGCCCTCGATCCAAACATGGCGCTGTACAGATTTCATGTGCAGAAGATATCTGGTTACTTTGAGGGATGCGAATTTCACCATGTACCCCGGGTGGAAAATGAGGCTGCCGACATGCTGTCGAAGCTCGGGTCAACCCGACAAGCAATTCCACCGGGTGTAGCATTAGAGCACCTCAGGAAACCATCCATCATGCCCTCCCCAGAAACCGACTCAATCTATGTCCCGGAAGACACGGAATCCGGAGCTGTGCCCATGGACATTGACATGGGAAGTGGTGCGCGAAACCCGGGGACTGCCTCGGCAAACCCGGGGACTGCTTCAGTAAACCTGGGGACTGCTTCGCAAGACCCGGGGACTGCTCAGCATGATCTGGTTGAAGTTATGCCGGTGGATCAGATGGAGATTGATGAGGATGTGTTCCCTGTGCGAGCAATACCGGCTTGGGCATTACCTATATTTCAATTCCTGAAAGATGGAACGTTACCCACTGAGGAAGTGTTGTCCAGGCAAACACAGAGGAGGGCAAAGGCTTACACGATCATCAATTCCAAACTATACAAAAGAAGTGTGACCAATGTCCTCCAGCGATGTGTTGACCCGGAAGAAGGGCTTGACATCCTCCGAGATATACATCAGGGGGAATGCAGGCATCATGCCTCATCCCGAGCCTTGGTAGCAAAAGCTTTCCGACACGGATTCTACTGGCCAAACGCCTTAGAGAAAGCGGAAGTTCTGGTGAGAAAATGCAATGGTTGTCAGAGGTATGCTACCAAGACACATATGCCAATGTCGGAACTCAAGACCATACCAATTACTTGGCCATTTGCCGTATGGTGCTTGGATATGGTTGGCCTGTTCAAACCAGCAAGGGGAAGTATGACTCACATTCTGGTAATGGTGGAAAAGTTTACCAAGTGGATTGAAGTAAAGCCTATAAGAAAATGTGATGGAGCTACGGCTATAACGTTTCTCAAAGATATCATCTTGAGATACGGTTATCCTCACAGCATCATAACTGATAATGGCACAAACTTTGCGGAAGGAGCATTTGCGCGTTTTTGCCGGGATAAGAAGATCCGGCTAGACGTAGCCTTGGTAGCCCACCCCGCATCGAACGGACAAGTGGAAAGATCCAACGGATTAGTATTATCCGGGATAAAACCCCGGCTCATTGAGCCGCTGCAAAGATCAGCGGGGTGCTGGATAGAAGAACTACCAGCGGTACTGTGGAGTTTAAGAACAACTCCGAATCGATCAATAGGCTATACGCCATTTTTTCGGGTATATGGGGCAGAAGCTGTATTACCAGCCGACATAGAGCATGATTCGCCTAGGGTCACCCAATACACAGAAGCCGAAGTGCAAGAAGCCCGGCAAAATGATGTTGATCTGCTGTAAGAAGCGAGAGAACTGGCACTATCCAGATCCGCCATATATCAGCAAAATCTCTGACGCTATCATAGCCGAAAAGTGTGCCCCCGAGTCTTTTGGGAAGGCGATCTGGTGCTCCGGTTGGTACAACGTACTACTTGCATGCATAAATTATCCCCCCCATGGGAAGGGCCATTCATCGTAAGTAGGGCATTGCACAATGATTCTTATTATCTTATAGATGCAAAGCCAAAGGAGAAGAACAAGGCGGACAGGTCCGGAGAGGAATCCAAGCGACCATGGAATATAGCTCTACTTCATCCTTTCTACACTTAACTAAGAAGTGTATGTATCCGAGTCGTCTCATATGTTGGTATGTACGTCGGAAATGAGCTTATCAATGAAATGTTGGCACCTCGAGCAGTAACTCGGGGACTGCCTTAATAATGTTTGTTGTTTTTCGCGCGTCAGCTGGAATAAGTTATTCTACTTAACTCGGATTAGTAATGTGTGAGCACCAAGAACCCAACTCTTCGACTTGCTGTTGTCCAACAAGAATTGGCTTCATGGCAAGCAAGAGAACAAGTTTGGAATTGCGTAGCACATGAAAAACGACTAAGGAAAAGAATTTATTCGAGCCAACGTTTGTTTTTCGGACTAACCCTGTATTTATTTTCAAGTTATTATGCAGTTTTATTTTTGAGCTAAGTCTAAAAGTTTCCCAGTATTGTTAAGACAATTTTTGAAGCTCGGATTCGTAAGTCATAAAACCGAATCAAGGTAGACACGAACCGAGCCAAGAGATTGAACGAACAAGAAAAAGAAATTTGGGGACTATGCCCAAGTTAATCCGGCATAAGAACTTAGTAGCAAAATATCACATGTGTTTGGAATACAACTCCACCCGGCATACCGGGATCTGATAAATTTTGGAGTTTTTTCGCTCAAGGAGCAGCAGGAGGAAGTTCGGCATCATCATCGCCACCTTCAATATCTGAGGCGTCATCTTCTTCTTCATCGTCCGAGCTATCCTCATCATTCTCAACCTCTTCGTCCGCAGCGGCTTCCAGGAAGCTCGGTCCCTCAACCCATTCATGAATGGGAGCGTATTCAATGAGGCTATGGGCGCAAGCCTGGCGCCGAGCTACCCACTCCGGGTCATTGGACCATCTGGATCCTGTGCGCAGACGTGTCAGAGGTTGAGATCGATCTTCTCATACCACGTGAGTATGTGGTGAAGGATGGTATCAACTACGGCGCGTCCAGCGGACTCTCTCCAGAGGTCAAGCTGTGTCTCGGTTTCCATTAACTTCTCAATGAGAAGTGTGGTGGTCTCCGTGGCTTCTTCGCCGGGCCAAAATGTGTTGAAGATGCGAGCTGCAGCGCCGAGGATGTCCTTGCCATAATTTTTGATGAGCTCCACGCGAGATGACAAGCTGACCAACAGGTCCTCCAGATCATAAGGAATCCCTTCACCATCAGGAGCGGCCGGAGTACCCCTTTGTCGGCGGAAGTTGGCAACTGCTGCGCTTGCAATGGGAGTGCCCTCTGGAAATTTTCCTGGAAACGAGGCAAAGGAGGAGGGTCAAGAAAAGACATATGCAATAACCCGGAGAAGTAGGTCGGAAAAGGGAAAGGAATTTACGTGATATATGACTGAGGATCCGGGTCAACTCCTTGGTGCAGTCATCACGTCTCTTCCGAAGCTGTTCAAGCTCAGCGTTCGCCGACCCAAGCTAGATGCCAGACTCCTTGAGAAGATCCTGGTCCTTGGCGATCTGGAGGTTGAGGCACTCGTGCTCTTCTGTGTAATTCTGGCCAGCCTTTTGAAGTTCGGATTGGTGCTGGGCCTTCATCTTCTCCATCTCAGCCTTGAGCCTGGCAATCTCATCATCCTTGGTCCGGAGGAGGGCGAGCTCGTCATCTTTCTTCTTAAGCTCGGCTTGGTGCTGCCCTGCTTGTTCGAGAAAATGCAGCATCATATCAGGCACGGGCACACTATCTTCAAGCGAGGCTGAAATAGTGTGTTGGCCCGGCAGAGTCGAGGTATGAATGTTTGCCGAGCCAAGGAGAAAAGGAAGTGGAAAGCATGGCAAGGTCGGACAGAAATGACTTACCCTTGATCTGCTCCAGATTTTTCCGCATAATAATGTTCTCAGCCTCCACCCTAGCTGCGGAAACCGAATGATGAGATTAGTTCGGCAAAGGCAGATGAAGAAAAATGAAGAAGTGCTAAGGAAGAAATTTACCCCTCTTCTCGTATTCCGCGATAAGTGTAGCCTGCTTTGCGCGCAGCATCTTGTGGGTATCCAGCAAGCGTTGGAATTCAGCACTCCCGCGATTGGGGGTCACCTGAAAGGGATACAAAAACACAAGTTAGCTCGATGCATATTCGATGTGTACTAAAATCCGGGCCAAGTGGAACTTAACCCGGCTCTAGGTGTGTGCATATTCGAAGTGTACTAAAATCCGGGCCAAGTGGAACTTAACCCGGCTCTAGGTGTGTGCATATTCGATGTGTACTAAAATCCGGGCCAAGTGGAACTTAACCCGCCTCTACGTCTATGCATATTCGAAGTGTACTAAAATCCGTGCCAAGTGGAACTTAACCCGGCTCTAGGTGTGTGCATATTTGATGTGTACTAAAATCCGGGCCAAGTGGAACTTAACCCGGCTCTAGGTGTGTGCATATTCGATGTTCTCATGGAGCTACGTTACTTTTCTAAAGAGCATCCGGCCGAGTAACAAGTTACTCCCCCGGAGGCTCGGGGACTAATGGTTATTATCTACAGCATGTAAAGGGGAAGCGACGTACCTCCATCATCCGCCCAGCGAGGTTAATTGCCTTTGCGGCTGTGTTCATCTGAGCGGAAAACTCGGCGGGGCCGAACTTCTCCGGGAGATCAGCGTCTTGAACTACCTCTGCCTTATTCCAATTCATGACAAACTCAATCAGGCTCGGAGGATACCGTTCGCTGCTGGGCATATGGGGCGCCACCAAGCCCTTCGCGTGCGCTTCTTTCCCTTCAATCAAGGCAAGGGTTGGGCTGGTGTGCAGAACCATCTGCTGTGCATCAGTTGGCTCGACAGGGGCGTCTTTCGCTGCTGGAGCTTTCTTGGGAAGCATTGATACGAGGGTATGTTGCCCAGCCTCGACGAATGTCGGCTTGGTAGCGTCCGGAGCCTTCTTGTCCTTGGCTTGCTGGGAAGAGGAAGCCGTCGCAGAAGATTTCCCCTTAGGAGTGGCCGGGGTAGTTCCTCGCCGAGGTTGAGAAGACTCGGACGAGGCAGAGGAGCTAGGCGCTGGTGCTCTTGTTGCTGGACTTGGTGCCGCTGCTGATGTTTTTGCAGCCGGAGTTGGTGCTGATGCCGGAGTTGGTATTGGTGCTGGTCTGGTTATTGGTACTGGTGCTGGAGCCGAGGTAGCTTCAGTGGCTGCTGGTTGCGGCGATGCCGAGGTGGTGGATGCCGTCGCCTCGACCGGGCCGGTCTCCCTCGCTCCAAGGTTACCCTCCTCTTGCCGAGGTGGAGCAGAACCCGGAGCGGCCGCAGAACCCTCTGGAATAGGGCTCAACGGACGTGACTCGTCGTCGCGATGGGGAGAAGGGCTAGGTCGGAGAGGTGAAGAGATGCTAGATCCACTTTGACGGACCTCCACCGGAGCCCTGCAAAATCAAGTAATGTCAGACGAAAAATTACAACGATGTAAGGAAGAGCAAGTTACAGAAGGAAGAATGACTTTCGCATCCGAGGTTTGGGCCTCCTTGGGTTTCTGAGCCCTTCGTGCTGGGGCCTTGCCTGCTGGCTTGGAGGCAGTCTTGTCCCCAGACTTCTTTCGCCTTTTAGCAGGCTGAGAAGGTCCGGAGGAAGAACTTGGAGCAGCCCCGTGCTTCTTCTTCGATGCCACCAGAAAAGGTTCGCCCGTAGCGAGGGGAGGATCCTCGTGGATGTGACCACCGGGGTGAGTTGATGCCGGAAAAGCAAAAGAAAGGGGGACAGCCTCAACAGGTTCAATCACCTCGACATCCGAGTCATCTTCATCATCGGGCCAATCTCTAATAGAAGAGGGTTTACTCGTGGGTCATTTCGTGGTGTCGGTCATCGGGAGGAACATCTCCTTGTCTGGCTCTTCCTCATCCGGAGTCTCCCAGTACGGCGCCCACTTAAGGGTCGGATCGGTGTCGTCCTCGAGGGTTTGCTGAAGAAATTGCTAAGGATAAGAATGAACAAAAGAGTCAAAAGTGCAACAATAACCGACATGTAATTAGTCCGGGGTAAGTTTGCAACATGAAGCTTACCGCGGGAGGTAGCCTATCGCGGCAATAATGCTCAATCCCCCAAGTCCACTCGGAGTATAAGTCCTTGTGGGTGGTGAAGAGAGCCTTAACCTGGCGATATATCTCCATGTTGCTCAGCTCGAAGGATGAGGTCCGGTTGGGGTCGCGGCCGAAGCTCATGTGGCACACCTTGTGGGTGCGCTTCTGGAGGGGGGAGATTCGGTTGCGCACGAAAGTGATCATAGCATCCTCGTTGCGCAACCCGAGTTTCTTCAGCTTCGCAAACCTTTTGTTGACCTGGTTGGCCAAGGCCGTGGGATTCTTGGAAACGACATCCCACAGATCCGGGTTAGGGGGACCCGGAGTATAGGGGAGCAGCCGGATTAAGTCTTCGGTGCTAGTGATCCGGACGTAAAAGAAAGTCCGGGCCCACCCTTTGCAGGACTCTAACCTGGTGACCCGGGGGAAAACGGAAAACCTCCGGGGTGAGATGGAAGCCGCTCCGAATTGAGTGAGCTGCTTGTCCTCCGGATCAGTGTGGATGTTTGGGATGACGTTGCGACGAAGGCCGAAAAACTGGATCCATAGCTCCTTCGTGGGCCACAGTCCGGCATAGCCTTTGATCGTGGAAGCAAAGGCAGAAAGAGAAGTGATGGCGTTGGCTGGAAGATGGTGCGGCTGGAGCTAGTAGGTACTGAGCCAGTCCCGGAAAAAATCACTCACCGGCAAGCCGAAGCCCCGCTAGAAATGGGACAAGAACACAATGTATTCACCCGGATTGGGTGAGGGGGCCAGTTCGGAGGAGGCGAGGCGAGCCGCAACGCCGGCGGGTATGCGCCTGGTGCGGTAGAGCCAGTCCAGGTCGTCTTTGCAGACCCAGGACCCGGCCCACGCACCGTGGTCCGCCGCCGGGCGTCCTCCTCCATCTCCTGCTCAGCAACGACGAGCTCTTCTTCCGTCATCTGGTCTTCGCTGCCCTCGCTGGCGCTAGCGGCGGTGGGGGGCAAAGGCCTGGATTGGCGAGGACCCGTGGCGAGAGAGTTGTGTAGCGGTGGCGGCGGCGCAAACGTGTGAGGGAAAAGCGCGGCGGTGGCGCTGCTATTTGGAGCACTGGTGGCGGTGCGGTCGTGAGGAAGATGAACGAGAAGAGCAACAGGCAGAGGGGCGCGGAAGGAGAAAAATCCTAAGGGATGCGCCCCTCCGCTATTTAACCACTCCCTCAAGAGGTGAGTGGGATCGTGTCCTACGGATCGGCCACACGCTGTGGCCGTGTATCACCTGCCCGGACCAATCACTGGGGAGCCACACGGAGGGCCACAGAGCGGAGATGATCCCATGACGTGACACCGTGATGCGATAAACGAGGAGGCAGGCATGACGTGACCCACGCACAGTGATAACTGACAATTACTGCGGCGGTTACTGTGTAGGCCCTTAAAATAAGACGACATAATGATTACCCTTCACATGGGTTGGCGTACGAGAGAAGGAAACAAGACCCGGATGGAACTGTGGTAACCCGGCCAGCAAGTGAAAACTTGGAATGTGCGAAGGGAACGTAAATCCATATAATCCGAGGTAAGAGGTAACTCGGTAAGAACGACCGGAGCTCGAAATGGAACCTGATGTGGCCTTAGCGGCCAAGGAAGCTAAGACCACACCAGCTTCGGGGACTAATGTTGGGGGGATACCACCGGGTAGGGTCACACTGGGGTATAAAGGCCGAGTTAGCCGAGGTTCGGCAAGGCCAAAGCAGATGCTGGCCGGGTCACCTCAAGGCAGGCCGAATCACGGGGTAACCCGGACCAGGGGGCGTTCGCCTAACTAAGTCTCAACCGACTTAAGCAGTAAGTCGGAAGTGCATGTTTTACTTATATGCAGGAACAGGTGTGGCCAGATAGACTATGATCCGGGTCACGTCTGGCTTCTAGGAGAAGGAAGGAATCTCGCTGGTCAAAATAAGCCCCGGTATGCACTACCTGAGCGAAGCAAGCAAGGACAGGACCACCGGGGCGTGGCCGACAAGGGTGACGACGCCCATGTCGGCTGACGCGGGCGCCGCAGAGGCTCACGTAGCAAAAGCATGTGTGACGCGGGGGAAAAGCACCCCGGTCGGCTTACTACTTTGGGGGGAAGCATATTCTTAGGAATATGCTTCCACATATGCCCTAGGCAGAGACCGAGCTCCCTCTATAAAAGAGGGGCTAGGGTTTCAGTAGAAGGGGTTGGTTTTTCTGCTGTTCCCTTTTGGCTAGGGTTTTAGGCGTGATCTGTGGGTGAGAGTAAGAGAGCTCCTTCTTCCTCCTCTCGCCAATATAGCTCAAGGAGCACTTGTAATCTTGGTAACTGAGCCATACAAACAACTATGTGGAGAATCACTTCACTATCCCTCCCTGGATTCCCCTAGCGTGTATTAGTCCCCACATTTAGCCTATCCATGGCATATGCCATGACACCACCACGACAGAGGAAGACTCGGATGGAGCACTAATCCCAGATGAGCCCAAAGAAGAATCGGTGGATGGACACGTGATCACCGAAGGTGCACGTAAACTCATCGATGCCGCACTAACCACACCTATCCCTACAGCTGCAGAACTTACTGCTAAAGAACTAGGTGAAAGGGCCCAGGCCCTAGAAGTGCGTCACCAAGTACTCCTCGATGAAGCCAAAAACATCAAGGAAGAAAAGAGGTGCATGGGAACTGCGGAGAAGAACATCTCTCAGTAGCATCAAAAGACCTAGAAACGCCACACGCGTAGCGATCAATTCCCGGAAATTCACAAGGTCCTCTTTGGAGGAGACCATGGGATGCCGCGACTCGACAGCAAAGGAAACTGGGTGTATCTAACACGAGTGCAAAACACTGTTCCAGCTCGATAAATCCTAGCAAATAATCCAGGCCCAGAACAGATTCGATTGGGCATTAAGCTACTCAACAAGGGTCTAGAGCAGCAGAAGGCCGCCTTGTCCGGAAGCGGAAAACTGGTCTCCCAATCTGACCAATGCCGCACGGATCCAGCCTAGAATGATGTAAGACCCCAACGTGCTCCGAAGCAGCATCACCGCTCCGACCGTCGGGAAGAAAACTACTCCAGAACCGGATCTTCAGGACAACATCACAAAATTGCACGTGACTGGCGCAATGTTACTCCAGCTGCGGAGCAAGAGGCATTTGTTGCACTGAATCCGAAGAACCCTCCCCTGCTAGAGTCGAACGATCGCATGGAAGAAGACAAAGAGAATCGTCGGGAGGAGGACCGTCAAAGAATCCCACCTCCTAGACATTCAAGCCATCCGCCTGACGGACAAAGGAACGATGGACACCATGTTGAGACAAGCCGGCAGGGGGCTCGTTGTAATGAAGATCCTCCCTGGAACCAGAATAATGACGCTCTAGACGGAGGCCGGCGATCAGCCGGAAACAACCCAGCCGCTCCACCCTCTCCACCAAGCAGCCATCAGAACGGCTCCCAAGGAGGCCAAGGAGGGCGTTGTGGTGGAGGAGGTGGTGGTGGCAGAAGCCGAAGTCCGGCTCCAAGGCACCGCAGCCATAGCCGTCATTCGGGACGATCTTTATCCCCAAGTGATGCAAGGCACATGATCAATTCCAACATAGAGGCGCGTCGGTACAAAAACGATGATATATACGTGGGCCCAAAATGCTTCGGACCACACATAAGAGCTACAAAATTCCTGGAAGGATTTGCTATCTCAAGACACATTCAAGCCTACGACGGTATAGCTCGGCCAGATACTTGGCTCCAGGATTTTTTCCAGGTTTGCTGCATTGCCAAAGGTGGAAACAGCCTGGTCGCGACCCGACATCTCCAACTCATGTTGCGGAAGACGGCACGATCGTGGCTCAATGAACTTTCGGAGAACACCATCCACAACTGGTATGACATGCAAAGTGTGTTCATTAGGAATTTCGAAGGCACCTATCGAAGGCCCTGTACGGTAGGAGACCTACAGCATTGCACCCAGAAAGCCGGAGAAACTTGCCGGGATTATCTCGGACGATGGATCGACACTAAGAACTCCTGTGAAGGAGTAAATGACCAAACTGCGATTGAAGCTTTCATTGCAGGACTCCCAATTGGTTTACTACGTCATAGCTTGAAGTGTGACAAGGTCACTGACTTGGGAGAGATGATAGAAACAGCGAGCAAGTATGTAGATGCTGACAACAATGCAGAGGGATTACTTAACGCCCTAGATGTGCCACAGTCGGCAAAACAACCAAAGCAACAAGCTCAGAAGCGCAAGAACACCTCGGAAGAAAAGCCCAACGCGGAAACAGCAGTGGTCACTGCTACTTTCGGGTCTGGAGGACGAGGAGGGCGCGGTGGTGGCCGCAGACGCGGTCACGGGACATTAAGAGTCCAGGGTAGAGGAGACCAACAACCCGGCAAAACCTACTCCTGGGCCGACATTGCCAATAACCCATGTGTGCATCACTTAGATGCCAATGGGGGCTCGTCCCACACAAACAACGAGTGTCGTTTCAATGACGACATCAAGAAAGACGATACTACTGGCTACAGGGCTAAGCGGAAGAAGGGAAAGAAGAATCCCGAAAAAGATAAAGAGACCAAGGATGATTCCGACATGGAGGAAGCCGATGCTACAAATCCCAAGCCGGAAGGGAAGACGAACTTTTCGACAAAGGAAGACACTTACGTCACATTCCTTGGATCTCAACCAGCTAAGGTCAAGAAAGCAGTTCTACATGAGCTCAATGCAACAGTTCCGGCTATCCCTCAATTTTTGGACTGGTCGGAAGTGGCAATCACCTTTGACCGCGCTGATCATGCGCCTAAGTTGCACAGGAAAGGAAAATACATTAGTCGTCAATCCACTTATTGATGGCTATGGTTTCTCCAAGACTCTCATGGACGGCGGTAGCAGCATCAACATTCTGTATTTCGAAACGCTACGCTGGATGAAGATCTCGGAGACCCAACTGAACTACAGCTCTGTGATTTTTCACGGATTTGTCCTAGGAAGACAAGCAAATTCCCTCAGATAAATCACTTTGGATGTTACCTTTGGAACTCCAAAGAACTATTGGACGGAAGCACTTTCCTTCGAAGTGGTCCCGTTCAAGACCGCGTACCACGCTATATTCTGACATTTGGCTTACTAGGCTTTTATGGCTCGTCCGTGTTACATTTACAATATGTTGAAAATTCCAGGTCCCAACAGCGTGATCACCATCAAGGGAGACCCGAAGAAGGCGCGAGAGTGCGAGGATGGAAATGCCGCCTTTGCTGAAGATGTGTTGCACGCCCAGGAGTACCCAGAGATCAAGAAGAGCATAGATCCGTCCGAGATGCCCGCAACAAAGAAGGAGGTGAGAAAGCCGAATCCGAAGTTCAAGGCATCAGAAGAGACGAAGAAGATGCCCTTGAAGGATGATAACCCCTTCAAGGTGACCCAGATAGGCGTAGGCCTAGATAGCGCATAGGAAAGCGCGCTCGTCAAGTTCCTCCAAGCAAATCAAGATATCTTCACATGGCAGCCATCTGACATGACCGGAGTACCTAGGGAACTTGCCGAGCACTCTTTAAATGTACACCCAAACGCTAAACCCGTCAAACAAAAGCGTAAGGCAATAGCTAAGGAACTAACACGGCTCGAGTTAGCCGGATTCATAGAAGAGGTCATCCATACTGATTGGTCGGCCAACCCTGTAATGGTCCCTAAAAAGGAAACCATTGATTTAAGGATGTGTGTTGATTATACTGCCTTGATCAAGGCTTGTCCCAAAGATCCGTTCGCTCTGCCTAGAATTGATCAAGTTATCGACTCTGCGGCAGGCTCGAAACTCCTCTGTTTTCTCGACGCATATTCCGGTTATCACCAAATTCAGATGAAGGAATCAGATAAAATCAAAACTTCATTCATAACACCTTTCGGAACCTTCTGTTTCGTTACGATGCCTTTTGGACTGAAAAACGCAGGAGCTACGTACCAACGCACAATGCAGCGTTGCCTCCACGATCAAATCAGACACAATGTACATGCATATGTGGATGATATTGCAGTGATGTCCAAAAAGAAGGAAACCCTGATTTCCGACTTGGAGGAAACATTTGCCAATCTCCGAATGTAACATCCCAATTACAGCAACCCTGATTAGTTGTCCAGAATGCAAAAATCAGGGGGAAAAAAAATTGTTGTTTAATGCTGAAGTGTTTGCTTGTTGTTTGGATATGCCTATGCATATGAATGTGTATTAGATGATATACTCCTTATCTTAACACCAGTTGACAAAAGCTACTTCTCAAAATAGTCTTGGCTTAATCTCCATATTCTCTAATGTTCTAGCATTTCAAAACCTGAGCCAAGAAGCCTTTGCAAACCAACTATTTTAGTAGCTTCTATTGATCAAACTATGGAGAAATGCCAAGGTA
The DNA here is from genome assembly GCA_910589775.1 of Avena eriantha. NCBI lineage: Eukaryota > Viridiplantae > Streptophyta > Magnoliopsida > Poales > Poaceae > Avena > Avena eriantha. The sequence continues at coordinate 231,873,274 of OU342745.1, forward strand.
GAAATACCAAGGACTCTCACCTTATTCAAATCCAACACTTCAAAATACCCATACTCACCTCAAGGTAGGCTTGATGGCAACCCCAGTAGTAGGCATGCTTAGTTTATAAGAGGAGTTGCCTTGATCTGTTGTCTGATGAATCGCATGGATCTGCTGTTTGACTTGTTTGCTTAGGAAGTAGTATGAGCTACTCTAGGAGCTCATCACTAGGATCAAGAGTTTTCCAAATCACCACGCCCTAAACAATACTACAAAGCAGGATCTAACCTCTAGATACTAGGTGATCATCTAAAACCCTTAACTAGATCAATTCTGAAGATAACCCTTCTAGAAGTTTCCAAGTCAATGAAGACCAATATCAAGCATGGATCCTTTCTACTCAATATAAACTTCAACATCATCCACTTGCTGATTCTTGGGTACCTTGCAACCCATCAAAAACATCCCCTCTCATGCTCTAGTCAAAAACCCTAAATCTGCCAAATTTGGCTAAGTCTGGAAAACTATTCCCAACATCACCTTTTTGAATGCCTCCTTTCCCCAACCCTTGTGAATTATTGGCAATTCACTTGAACCATATTGTAAACCATCCTAAGGACTACCAAGGCACACTCTTTCCCTTGGTTAGATCATTCCCCAACCCACTTGTTCTTGATGGTTTTGCAGGCAAGAAAATAACTATTCCTGCAAATCTAGTCAACATGCCTACTTTGACAGAAGCTCACACCATCATCCAACCTTCTATGGACCAAATCTCTACATGGTTTTGTTCTACGCATATAGGTATATTAATATCTACTTCCCTTGTTCCAAGTGAATCCTTGTGCTTCTTAAACCCACAAGGTTTTGAAGGCTAGTTGATAATCTGCTTTGGCAGGCTTATTTTATTCAAAGTTTGAAATCAATTCTTGGTGAACTCAAGCAAGATCAAGCTCAAAACTCTATACCATAATGATGTACATCACTTGGTATATCCATACAGCTATCCCATGCCCCAAGAGAAGATCTGAGCTCCAAGATCCAGCAAGGTTTTGGTGGCATGAAAACAATCCTACCCAAGATCCTTAAATCACTAGTTTTCACCAAAATTAACTTGGATTCTCCGATCCCAAGGTTGAAAATGCTTGCCACACCTTGTCTACATCATCTACCTTGGTCATCAAGATTTATAAAATATTATCCATAATTATTATGGCTCCAAATCTAATTAATCTCTTTAATAGTCAAAATCTCCAAAGCTCATTTCCCAAAGGAAAGTTTGGTTTTTGACAAAACACTTCCCCAAATCTAAGAAATTTTGAGGCCCATATATCATATCCCATCTTACCACTTCAAAAATAAATACTTTGGAAGAGCCTTATTATTTCTTTTTGCCCATTTGCTTAAATGGCTGAATTGGAATAATAACTGTTTTAAATACTTTTATCCTCCAATAAATCTTGGGAAAATTACCCTAAGTGTGTATTCACATTTGGGACCATCTCAAACCAAAAACCAACCTTGTCCAATGTAAATATATCAAATGACCTTCTAGAAACTACTTCTGTACTTTTTGAATAAATGATTTTAAGTGGACATAAATTCCTCAAAAAAATCACAAATAATTCCTAGAGAGGTCCCTTAACCTCATCTATCTCCCAGTACCATTTCCTCATCTGTTCCAATGCAAGTTTTTGGACTCTCTTCGTAACCACCTATTTGGTCAAAAATTGCCAAGTAAACAAATCCTCAAATCAAAAACCCACAAAACCTTACCAACCTGGCCAAGCAAGCTTCCCTAGCACAACTCACACCCTTCTGGTCATGCACTGTAGCTAAGCTACTGTAGCTACCCCTCTCCCTGGTCCCATGTTCTTGGAAGTTAGAAGGAGAGAGAGAGACAAGCATGTGAGGCCAATTATCTTGTAGCAGCCACTAGCTGGCCCTCTATATCCCCTGCACGACCCCAATGCCCTCTCCACCACCCCTGCTGCCCAATGGCAAGGCCATGGACCTGCCATAGCTCCTCCATAGGCCATGTCCACCATGAACCTCCCCATTGCCTTTAAATGGACTAGAGGCCCTCCATCCCACTCATGCTCCCTCATTTCTCTCCCTTCCACTCCACTTAACCCCCTAGAGAGATCCAGATCCATCCCTTGGCTCTCCTTCGCCATGGAGAAGGAAGACCTCTCATCTTGGCCTCCACCTTCCCCTCGAGCTGAGCCCCCTCTACTATGCCCCTCCCTCTCTACATGTCACCGTGATACGCTCCCCTCCTTCCCCTCTCTCTGATGCTGCTGTTTTGGTGGCCAGGTATTGCCCCTACTGTCGCCGGCATCGAGCTCCGATGAGAGCGCTCTCGGTCGTCCCCGCGTGAGCCACCTCCCTGCGTCGAAGCCCACCTTGTCGACCATCGTCGGGACCACCATCAAGCGCCGCGTCGTCTCCACCCATCCCCGACACCTCGCGTTCCCCTTAGTGAGCTCCCTAACCCCGGTGCCGCCGCCCCTCGGGTTCCGCCCATCTATCGCCGACGCAAGGTAGGAGACGGCCCGCGACCGTCGATCCTGACTAGATCGAACGGCCGACGGTGCCCGATACGCTTTCACTCGCTCTGTTCCGCTAACGACCGGGCCCCGCCCATCAGCGATTTGAATGCCGCTCCCGCCGTGGCCGCGATTCTTGCTGGGCCTGCCTACGCCACACGGCCCAGCTGCCTCTCAGATCCCGGCCTAGCGCTTCCCCTTTTCTCCTTTTCTTTTTAGTAGTTCTTTAAATCCAGAAGTTTGTCTTTAGATTAAATCATTTCAAAAATGAAAATCAACTTAAAATTACCAGATCTAAATTTTTACATGTTCTATGGAGTATTCCCTACCACCCAGAGCTAGTCTCATACCAATATCTATCTTAGTGTTTTGCTGGATTTAAATATACTAAAATGTGTCATTTACACTAAATAAATTCCTCAGAGATCTACACATCTCCAAATGGGATGAACCACAGTTTCTCTGAAAGGATTTCACTATAGCTACCAGTTACCATTTACCTCATGACAAGGTGAACTTTGTTTTGGCTTTAGTAAAAATAACAAAAAGAGGGTATCTCTGACTTTAGGAAATTCTCTAGGCCAATATATGAAATGTATTGACCTAATTCCAACTCCCTGTGACGTGGTACACTAAGGTCTATCAAAAATCAGGATATCAAATTTTATTCATGCTCTGTCCCACTTTGGTGAATTAATCATCTCTGGCTAGGGTAGTTTCAGTAGAAAATTCACTACTGGAGTTTCAGCACTCCAAAGTGGGTGATTCCAATTCCTACAGAAATTTATTCTAAATGCCTACCATGTGCCCTTGGAATAAAATCAAAATCTTCTATAGATTTAATCTGGTGAAAAAGACAAGTTGTCTATAGAACTGCCTTTGGGAATTTCCTGAGGGCATTCTGTTAAATATTTTGGAGTGATTCCAACTCTCAGTGAACAAGTACATCAAGGCCTAACGAACCATCCAAGTAAATAATTTTTGAAGCTCCAGAACTTTTCTGGTGAATTATCTCCTAAAACTAGAGTCTTCTTCACTATAAAAATCACTATAAATCTTTGGTAGGTGATAAAATAGTGAAACCACTTTTGTTGCTTTCATTTTATCAATACCTATCTGTTGGTATCATGTTTTTACAATGGTACCTTATAGAATAAGTCTTGGTCCAAAATCCATCTCTTAGGTAGTTTCTAGACTATAAATCCCAAGGGATTTCTTCCATGTTCCAAGACATGCTCCCAATCCCTCTAATCCATTTTCTCAACACCACTACTGATTTGTAAACTTGTATGGTCATTTTCTTGCTATATGGTTTTGACGTCTGAATGCCTTGTTGATTGTGGACTTGCTTGTTTGCATGTGTGCTCCCTGACGACGATAGTTGCGATTATCTCGGAGATCAAAAGAAGATGGTTATTATTATGGTATTCTATGAAGGAGTCCAGGGACATTTATGCCATATTTCTAATCATCGGGCAAGCCACCTTCTTGCTCATAAGCCTTGTCCTACTGTTTTACTTATGCATATTTTACTTATTGTTTATCAAAACTGCATTGTTTACTGTATGTTGATGTATACATGGTAGTGGTTTGGCTCCTCCGAACTATTACACCTTGGTACTACTAAGTACAACCCCCTTGGTGACACCTACTTGTCCCTAGTAGAATAGATGGTGTATTACACCATACCCTTTGGAGACCCTTTTTTAGCCGAAGAAAAGTTAGAGGATGGGAAGACCCCGGAAAAGTTTTACCAAAAGTTTTATGATAAAACCTTGGCGAGGTGGGACCTCCCAAGAGATGTTGAGAAAGAAAAAGGTTTTGTTTTACAAAATGCTGAAGGAAAGCTGGAGGAAAAAGGTTTACGAAAACGCACCCGGTTCTTTGCAGTTTAGCTATAACAACTTAACCCGTGCAACCACATTACTCTGGAATGGGACAGGGCTGGATTTGATGTTTGTCTATTCTGGTATAAGCTGCCTCGCAACTACTACAGGGGATGAAACTCCCTAGAGGGTGGGCCTTCTCTGGACAAACGGTCCATGTGAGACATCGACCGTGAGAAGGAACGAAGGGTCTACGAGCCTTCACGCGTTACTATGAGCCCCTCATTGAAAGCGCTCACTTGGGAAGTGGAAAAAGCGCTCCGGTTGGTCCTTGGTACCCGACATCCCGGTGTTGAGGGGAATTAACACTCATAGGGTAGGCACTTATACTGGAGTGGGCATCCGGAGAGTCTTGATCGATTACTCGACCCACGATCGGTGTAGATCAGGGTAGTGTACCCGGATGATGTGGGGAAAGTGTACAACCTATAAAGAGTGTAAATCTATTTGAATAGCCGTGTCCGCGGTTAAGGACAGGTTGAACAAACTTCTGTAGAGTGGTGTTAGTTTTGTTTTCAAAAAGGATTTTGGAAAAGCAAGGGCTTTGAAAATATTTCGACCATGGGATGGTCGAAAAGGAGAAAGGATTTAACCATGGGATGGTCAAAAAGGAATGAAAAGAGTTTGGTCGTGGGACGACCGGGAGAAAGGAACAAATGGGTGACCCAGTACTAATGTTCAAAATGGTTTCCAAAATGTTTTAAAAAAGTTTTTCAACAAAGATATGTAGATGCTATATCTACAAGAGAAACTATTTGAGAAAAGAACCTCTCGTGAAGCCCTCCTACTACCACGGCCATATTGCATATCCTCTTGTATTATTATTAATTTCTTAAGGTGGTTTCCGAGTACATTCAAAGTACTCACGGGCATTTAACTTGGTCAGATATCAATAAGAGGATGAAGTTGAAGACTATGCGAGCTAGGACATTCTCCCAGTCAGTTGCCTGTAGGGTATGGCATGGCTCGGGCTCTACGCTTAAGGAAGTTCTGCTGTTAATGATCGATGTAGCCATAATGGCAAATAAGGTATGTATCGTTATGTATTGGATGTCTACTTTGATACTTGTCGGTTATGTGCCACAACTAACTGATCATGGGATCGTGGTTGGATGCATAACATGGATTCTCGGAAGATTAATTCGGGGGACCCACAACGAAAATACAACATAATGCTTAACCCGAAGAAATTCTTCTTTGGAATCCCAGCCGAAAAATTGTTAGGTTTTATCGTGTCTCAAAGAGGCATAGAGGTAAACCGAGACAAAATCAAGGCTATACTCAATATTTCCAGGCCTACTCGCCTGAAGGACGTACAAAGACTAACTGGTTGCATTTCCGCAGTCAGTCGGTTTGTAAGACGACTCGGTGAAAGAGCCACACCACTATACAAGCTCCTGAAAAAGACCAAGAATTTTGTTTGGACCGACGAAGCTGAAGCTGCACTACAAGACCTGAATGCAGTACTCTCATCTGCTCCCATCCTTGCAGCATCGGAACCACAGGAACCGATGTTGCTCTATCTTGCTGCGACAAACAAAGTCGTCAGTATCGTCATGGTGGTGGAGAGATCAGAGGAAAATCAGGAACACTTGGTGCAGCTTCCGACTTACTATCTCAGCGAGGTCTTAACGGAATCAAAATAGCGGTATCCGCAATATCAAAAGCTGGCTTACGGTGCATTCTTTGCATCTCGTAAGTTATGGCATTATTTTCAGGCACATCCAATTACCGTGGTGAGCCCAGCTCCCATGAGAGATATAATCAACAATAGTGACGCTACAGGACGCGTCGCCAAATGGGGCATAGAGCTATCAGCTTTCGATATTGAGTATAAACCTCGTACAGCAATCAAATTCCAAATCCTTGCCGACTTTGTCGCTGACTGGATAGAGACAACAGAGAGTATGACCCTGCCAGAGTCAGAATACTGGACCTTGCATTTTGACGGGTCTAAAGTGCTCAGGGGCTGGCGTGGTGCTCAAGTCACCCCAAGGTGATAAAATCTTCTATGTATTGCAGATACACTTCACGGCAATGAACAACATTGCCGAGTATGAAGCACTACTGCATGGAATCCGGATTGCTAAGGACATCGGCATCCGACGTTTAATGTGTTATGGAGATTCGGATCTTGTTGCTCAACAAGTGTCGGATATTTGTAAGGCAAAGAAGAACATGGCGGCATATAGGGTTGTCGTGGATGAATTATCTAAATCGTTTGAAGGGTTTGAAGTTGAACACATCCCTCGAACAGAAAATGAGGAAGCAGATGCTCTATCTCGAATAGGCTCAGTCCAGAAAAAGGTCCCGGATGGCGCTTTTCTAGAGCACCTCAAAGTTCCCTATATAAAAGGAGTAGATGAGGAATATCCGACCAAATCCGACTAACCTTTAGTAGCAGTTCTGGCTGTGATTCCCAGCTGGTCTCAAGACTACCTTGATTTCTTGATAGAAGGAAAATTACTCGAAGACGAAGTTCTGAGCCGGCAGATCGTCCGACGAGCAAAAGCCTATACTATAATTAGTGGTGAGATCTATAAGCGGAGTGCATCTTGGGTCTTTCAGCGCTGCATATCTCCGGAAGAAGGAGTGCAAATCTTACGAGAAATCCACAAAGGCGAGTATGGTCACCACACTGCAGCCAAATCTTTAGTGGCAAAAGCTTCTCGACACGGTTTTTTCTGGCTTACAGCCAAGGCAGATGCCGAACAGCTGGTCAAGACGTGCAAGGGCTGCCAAAAGTACGCCAAACAAGCTCACGTTCCGGCTGATCAGCTGCGAACAATACCTATAACATGGCCTTTCGCGGTCTGGGGGCTTAACATGGTAGGACCGTTTAAACGGGGTCCAAGTGGATTTACACACCTCTTAGTGATGGTGGATAAGTTCACCAAATGGATTAAGGCTAAAGCCGTCACTAGTTGTGATGGAGCAATAGCCAGAAGGTTTGTTGATGATGTTATAATCCGACACGGTTATCCGCATAGCAATATCATAGACAATGGGAGTAACTTTTCTATGGGAGAGCTTGCCGAATTCTACAATGAACAAAATATCCGGCTTGACATTGCGTCAGTCGCACATCCACAAGCTAATGGACAAGTCGAAAGAGCAAATGGTTTAATCCTACAAGGCCTAAAACAAAGACTCGAAGCACCACTATGACGTGCTGCGGGGGCTTGGGCAGAAGAATTACCCTCTGTAATATGGAGTTTACGAACAACTCCAAACAGGTCAACCGGATACGCACCTTTCTTCTTGGTCTATGGCGCATAAGCAGTTCTTCCTAGTGATTTGGTTCACACTTCTCCTAGAGTGGCCACGTATATTGAAGAGGATGCCAAAATTTCTCGACAAAATGACCTCGACTTAGTCGAAGAGTTTCGCGTCATTGTTGAGATGAGATCAACAGCCTATTAGCAGAAGTTACACAAGTATCATAGCTAGAGAGTCAGAAACCGATCTTTTAATAAGGGTGATTTGGTTCTCTGGCTTGTGCAGCAAAGAAAACACAAACTTTCCCCAATATGGGAAGGGCCATTTTTAATTCGTCGAGTATTGCACAATGGTTCATACTACCTAAATGATATGCGGCCAGTCAAAGAAAGACCTGCTACTAAGAAGAGAAAGAGAGCTGGAGGCAGTACAAATCCGGATGAGTTAGACAGACCGTGGAATATTGCTCAGCTACGTCCCTTTTATTCTTAGTTTATTTTTCTTTGTAATCATATATGTGTACATGTTCAATGAGAAATAAAGTCTTGGTCCCCTCAAAATCTTTCTGAGAAGTTTTTACCATCTTATTTCCGAATGATCATGTCGTAGTCGAAAATCCCAGAATACTTGAAAGTACTTTATGTTCATGTTTGTTCTAGTTTAGATTTCTGATTCTAAAATTGCTACCTTCGGGTATAAATCTAAATTTTCTAGTCTAAACTTTGGTTATTTGTCTGATTGTTGGATGCGGGCATTTGCCGAGTAGTGAATTGTTGGTACTAGAGGCCGGCTTTGTTTCCGAGTTTAAACTAGTTTAGCAATTGAGCTCCGTTGCTCGGCAAAGTTTCCGTGCTAAAAGTTAGCCGGCTCATGAAAGGGACGAGGCGGAAAGCCGGATAAACAATAAGTGTAGACAAAAAATACAAGTGCTTATGAAAATATTTTAGGCACAAAAATTCTAAAGCCAAAAGTGCTAAATAGATATGTTTAAAGCTTAGCACTAGCAAAAGTATATCACTACTTATTTACAAACCCAAATTGTTGTCAGAATAACATATTGTTCTTCTGATACTCTATGATGCAGGAGGAGAGGTAGGAGCTACCGGCTCGCTGGATACATCGGCCTCGGCTTGATAATGTTCCGAGATGTTCAAATCCGATATGGTTTGATCATCGTCAGAAACTTCAGCTGTTTCTTCGGAAGGCGGAGGCGGCGTGTCCACGCGGGTGAAGAAGGGAGTGTCGTAGGTGGTCAAATCAGCTACGTGGCACCCATATCCGGCGCAGGAGTCCAAGATGGCCTTGATGTCTTGCTCATGTCCGTCTTCTTCCACCTTGCAGTACCCTCTGGTTACTTGCCAGATCTCCATGTTTCCATGGTGGCTCATAACCACGATGAGAGTGTTTTGCGTTGCGGTTCACGTGTAGGACATGTTCCAGTCCTGAACAAGCTGTGGCATATCCTTGGCCTTGTCTCGCACCTCAAAACCAGACATGCTATGCATATCCGGAACCTTGAGAACTTCGCCAATATCTTCGAGGGATCGGCGGAAGTCATGTTGCAAATCACCGACTTGGGTAAGCCGGTGGGTGCGAGGTTCGATAGAGGCTGAGTCCGTCAAGTTCAGAGGACCTGTGCATATAATGCAAAGGGGTAAGTCAAATAAAACACAGACTCTAAAAGAGTCGAAAGATGCAGATAAGTCAGAAAAAGGGAAACATACCAAAGATGACATCGTCGACTTTGGCCTTCTCTTCACGAAGACTCTGGAGTTCAGCCAGGAGTGCCTCAGAAATGTCCTTTTCTCTGAATAGCTCATTGCTGAGATCCGAGATTTTCTGATCCTGAGACGCAATCTTACGATCACGCTCATCGGTGGCCATGGAGGTGGATTCGAGAATTTGAGCAATGCTCTTCTCATGATCTTCCTTAAGCTTATCCAGCTCTTGGCGAAGTTCTTTGTTTTCCACCACCAAGGTCTTAAGATTCTCGGCCTCCTCGATCATAGCGCAGGACTGTTTTACCAGTGCTGTAAGTCAAAAGAACAACAGTTCAACAAAAATTCGACTATGAAAACACAAGACAAGGTTTGAGTTTTGGAATGTTTACCTTCGGCCTCATCCTTGGAAAGTTTCAATTGTGCATTTTCAAGGTGGAGAGCTTTGATCTCTTTCCGCTTGTTGCAAACATTCTTTAACAAATCCTGGTTATAGGAATATACTTTCTGTAAGTCAGAATACCCAAAGTCAGAAGTCTACTAAAAACTCGGGCTAATATTTATACTAATATCAGCACAAGCCTTGGGGCTACACTAGTTCATTCTTTGGCATCCTAGTAAAGCATAAACCCGGATTATCTATCCAACTTCATGCTTGGGGGCTAGAGGATATGATATAAAGTAACATAAAGAAAAATGTGAGTTGGAATTCCAACTTACATATTGTTCACGAGCGAGCTTGTTCAAGCTTGCATTCACTTCGATGGTAACCTTATCGGCAAGGGTTAAGGGGACAGCTAGCGCAGATGGAAGTTCGCCGGTCCTCAGCTTCTTGTCTCGAAGATGGACTTGTTCAAGAAGATCAGAGTTCTTGATGTCCTCTGCTTCTTGTGCTTCTTCTTCGGCAGAAATGGTCTGGTTTTCAAGGCATTCCTTGGCCAACCATTGGATCTGCTCCGTAGATTTCCGAGATAAGCCAAATTTGGCAAGTCCCGAATTGCTCAGGAGGTTGTCGGTGAAAACTTCTGCCGAGGGATCATTACCTGAAGAGGTTTCACCCTTATCAAAACCCGAGTCACCCATGGTGACGTCAATTTGTGACTCAAGGATCGCTGGCTCTGCTAAAGGAACCGGATCTTCTACAACGGTCGGAGATGGAGTAATCTCCGGCGCTGCAGAAGGCTGAGGGCAGGAGTCGGAGGAGCCACAGTAGGAGAAGCCAAGGTTAGCTTCGTCTGACGCGGGGGCTTAGAAGTAGCTCCCTTCCACTTGCCCTTGATGAGCTGCTTAGCCCTGAGAAGGTAATAGAACAAAGAACATTACATCTCGGAAGAAATCACAAATGAAGTACAAAGGCGGAAGTTGTGAGGAAAGTTACCTCTTCACAACTGGCACCTCCTTTGTGCCGATAGCCACTGTCGGAGCTTTGCGCTTCCTAGGAACAACGTCCGGCAGTGGAACCAATTCCTCCTCCTGAGTAAACTCAGGAGGATATCCCTCGATAGGAGCTAATTCCGACTCGAGGAGGTCGACAAGCTGAAAGGAAGATAGTATCTCAGTGTTGCGAAATAACTTAAAAATGAGCACACAAAAAGTGTTGTTTCTAAAGCTTACCAGCACAACGGGATCTTCCGTTGTATGCATGTCCAGGGATACCTCCATAATATTCTTCTCGATCCGCTCCCTTATCAGCCATTTGATTTGGCATATGTAATCTTTATCCGTGTAGGCTTTGGGGCTGATACGGAGGGAGTCTTTTTTCAACGACGTGATGGAATGCATCAGTCGATCTCTATGGTGTTGGAGAGGTTGGATCCGGCGTGATACCCAGCACTGGACCAAGTCGAACCCTCTCAGGCCCTTGTGCTTCATCAGATATTTGATCCGCCTCTTGGCGAGAAGCAGATCGTCACTGAGAGTCGGAGCGACCTCGTCCCAAGATGCTCGAGGCATGGCGGCTCCATCGACGAAAGCCGGCAAAGCAGTAGCTTTGCTGGGAGCGGGAATATCCTTATGATAGAAAAAGGTAGCCGGCCATTGATTGACCAACTCACTAGCTAAGATCCGAGGATAGACGCTCTCACGCCTAACCGAAAAACTAATCGTACCGGTAATGTAAGGATTACAAGTAGTGATGGAATTTCTCCGAACTAAGAAGTAGTACCAGAAGAGAGTAAGGCTCGTCCTAATGCCGAGATACCCCTCGCACAACAATGCGAACGCACTCAACTCTAAGATGGAGTTCAGGGGGAGATGGTGGAGTTGAACACCATAATGATCTATCACCTCCGAAAAGAAACCTGAGGGAGGAAAACTCAGACCTCTGTCAAGGTGAGTGCCAAAGTGCACTCGCTCACTGTCGTGAGCGTTGGGGATGGCTTCGTCGAGGCCGCTTTGCCAATTGCCGGCGCGGAGGAGCCCTTATTCTTCTATGCCGCGGAGCTTGGCGTCATCGAGGACGCATGGGATCCAGACCCCGCGATTGCTCTCCCTCTCCGCCGTCGCTGCCGTCGCTGCTGCGCTGGAGGATGATGTGGAAACCATTTTTCTGGTGCGTCGGTGACCTTGGAAGGGCGATGCTGGGAATTTTTGGGGGCGAGGAAGCTCTGTGCATGTGGGAGAAGTAGAGGAAAAGGAAACAGCGCTGAGAACTGGTGAAGAAGATGGGGGAAGGAATCCACACCACTTATATCCCTCAGGCGCGTCAAGATTCGTGTAAATGCAGTGAACGTGCCACGCGTCGTGGAAAGGATGGGGAAACCTCTGTGAGATGATTACGCCGCCTCGATCTCCACGCATGCATTGAAATGGGCTCTCGGTTCCGCGAAAGGAGGACCCACCAATGGTCGTGCTGACAGGCAATGTCTGTCAGTGACGTGACTTGACCATGACTATTGTCAGATTACGTCAGAGACCAAGTTCCGGCTTAGTTTGAATTTCGAGCTGGAAACACGAATAAATGTACTGATAGGTCCGACTTATTTTTAAGACCCGAATCGTATCTTTTGTTTTGAAGTTTCAGGAACCCTTCAAGATTCCGCAGGCCGAAGATCAAGCTATATGATGATGAATCCGACTTTGGATCTTGGAGACTTCTGGGGGCTGCTGTTGGGGATATACTTTCCGGGTATCCTGACAGTTCCTCACTGACCAGGGTGACCCACTTTGGGTTAGAGCTTTGCTTCACGGGTGGCCCAGTCAGGGAGAAGAGACGGGGTCCAATCTGGCTACAGGAAGGCCCAAAAGACTTACCGACATAGGCCCATAGTGTTACTTGTAGTTCAAGATGTACTACATAACCGACTCTTAGTCATAGACGGATAGATCTCTCCTGTAAACCGTAGGTCGGATATCTATATAAGCCGTCCTAGGGAGAGCCTTTAGGTCACGACCTACCTTGACGATAGTCTACAATCTCAACTCGCACAGGCAAAACCCTTGTAACCCATATTCTGGCTCTACCGTATTACTGGATTGTTAGCAGGAGTAGGATCCGTCCAAAGCCGGTGGATTCGAACCTAGGTAAACTTGTGTGCTCACCGTCTCGGAACACCGTACGTCTCACACCCCTCTCTTCCACACGCCTCGAGGACCCCCTCATGGCCTACTTGTCATCAATCCGACGACAGGAGGAAGCCCGGAGCACCAAGCCCGACAAGATGGAGGCTGGGAAGAGAAGACGAAAGAAGCAGCAGCTGAAGCACCGGAGTCTCTAGCCCTGAAGACCGGTGTCTCCGGCCTACAACACCGGAGTCTCCGACCAGACTCTGGACCATTCTCTGGACCATTGCCAGGACCATTTTGTACACCACTCCGGAGGCTACACTAGAGACTTGCACCAAGACCGGAGTCTCCGACCCATGAGCCCGGAGTCTCCGGTGTCTGCGATGACATGCATGTTAAGGCCTTTGGGCCTTTGGCCCATGTACCCCTTATTCCGCCCCAAACCCTAGTTTTATGCCCAAACTACCCCTATTCTAGTGGCTGGCCTATAAATAGAGCCCCCACCCTCATTGTATCCCTTAGGCATAGATGATAGACTAAAGACAACCCCCTTGTGGAATCTCTAATTTTGCCTCATCCCCTTTACCAAAAGGGACTGACTATCATCACCACCTCGTTGGAGTTTGCATCGCGCCTCCCTCATTGTACAAGGCCTACGTTTTTGAGTGCATGAGTGTAGTTGTGAAGACTCTCTCCAAGGTGTTCTTCCCTCTTTGCTTGGGATCGAGGGAGCATGTTGACTGATCTTTTCTTGCAAGGATTCTATCAGATCGGTGGCCACCGGTGGGAGCCATTTGCCTTGTATCGTGTGAGTTTTGTGTGTGTTCATCATTCTCTTCGTGAGGTGTGCGTCCGCTTCCGCTACCTTTCCCCTTTCCCCTCGCTTTCCCGTCGATTTGACCACAAGATCTGTGAAGATCGGGCCACCCTTGAGGTTACTCCTTATCATCTGGTATTAGCAGCTTTTGGTTGCCACGGATTCCTCATCGATTTGGTCTTTTCCCCATAAATTCGAAAATTCCACCAAAAATGGCCCCATTTCGTGATTTGGGTTGATCTGTGATTTTAGTGAGTTTTGGTAGGTTTTGATACATGGATTACTTTCTAAACTTGTCGATCTACCTTACCATGTGTTCCCATAGCATAATTCCTTGATTTCCCCCATCAGTTTGAGGTTTTGATTCGAGTTTTTCTGCCCAAAACGCGCCCCAGATGTGTTCTCGACGTCCTGGAATCGACCGGACCAGATTCTCCGGCTCACGGCCAGATTTTCCGGAGTTAATGACTCCATACCGGAGTCTCCGGACCCCCAGACCAGAGTCTCCGCTCCCCTGCAGACAACAAATCTATTTCGTGGTTTTGAGCATAATTTTTGCATCCAAACTCGAATTTTGATGTTCTTTAGCTCGTTTTGAAGAGGAGAAGGAGCTCTATATCATAATCCAGGTTGTTCATGCTATCTACTCCATACATATTCCGTGAGCAAGGAGGAATCCAACAATAAAGGGTGAAGATCGGTGAGGAATGGTATAAAAATTTCATGACTTCTCCCCACTTGCTTTCCCTTGTGAGATACACTATCTTTGCAAATAACAAACACCTATTGAAACTAGTTCCTCCTATGATTGCTTAGGCTATGTACATTTGATACCTTGTAGAATTGTGAGCAAAAGTTGTAAGCACGCTATCTCATATAGTTATATTGTATAGTTGTTGGCACAAGGAAGAAGCAAGTGAAAAAGAAAATGACAGAAAGAAACAAGTGCCTCATTGAATAGGAAGTGAAAGCTTGATGAACATCATATAGCTGGTACTTATTGTGCATATCTTGTAGCCCACCAATTTTATTGCAATCAAACTAGTGTCTCTCCTTGCACTTGTGCGACACGAGCTTATAGTATCCGCTTGGTAATCTTTGGTTCTTAGCTCACTTTAACCGTCGCACAAGTCCCATTTATCTCACTGTATGTGTTTCCTTGTACATAATTCCTATCTTGTGGATTGACTTTTTTTGCTTTGTGATCATCATGGTTCTTTACTTGCCATTACAATATCTTGATTTCAGATTATTCTTGTACATGCCACCTTCCATACTCATCCAACATAAGCTTTGTGTGTGTGTGTTTTAGTGGTTAGTTGCTTTTGGTGTTCTGCGTGAACTTCACTTTACTTGGTTTTATTGCTCTCAAGTGTGGCCGCTTGCATGATACTATTTTCCAAGGTAAAGTAAGGTTTGATGTTATATCCCTAACCCCCTACCACATACATATACACCACTTGGTCTTGTGAATCATGTCTAGGGACTTCGGAACCGAGGATGAACTCTATAAAGGATCCACGATGAGCCACCATGCATATGCCTCCACAAGCATGGATGACATGATGGAGCTAGCACTACATCGAGAATGGCTCCACATGCTTGGGCGATATGGATTTCTATGACAACAATAAATCCCCAAGCAATGGATGACTTCAAGAATGACAATGACAAGCTCCTCAAGTCGCGTCGACCAAGCCGGAGCCTCCACCTCGAGAGCACCAAGGTGCACCATCAAATGGATAACTTCAAGCACGACATGGACAAATTCAAGTGCGACGTTGATGTCTACACACTTCTATTCTTGTAGACAGTAGTTGGGCCTCCAAGTGCAGAGGTTTGTAGAACAGCAGCAAGTTTTCCCTTAAGTGGATCACCCAAGGTTTATCGAACTCAGGGAGGAAGTGGTCAAAGGTATTCCCTCTCAAGCAACCCAACAATCAAGATACAAGAAGTCTCTTGTGTCCCCAACACACCCAATACACTTGTCAGGTGTATAGGTGCACTAGTTCGGCGAAGAGATAGTGAAATACAAGTGGTATGGATAATTATAAGTGGTAACGGTGATAGAAAATAGCTTGATGGCGTGGAAGAGACTAAAGGCAAACTGAAATAAAGATGGAAGGAAGCAAACATGTAATATATCTAGTAGCAAACGCTGTTTCAATGTTTAGAAACAAGGCCTAGGGATCATACTTTCACTAGTGAACACTCTCATATAAATATATTCTTCTTTATGATACTACGTTGAACTACTCTCCGATTGGATACTCTAATCCATGGTAGGGCTATAACAACACACCTCAAAGTAAGCCTTCCCCATCTAGAAAACCCCACACTGTCACCTTGAGTACTAGATGGTTCAAACAAACACCACAATTTCGTAAAGACATCCAACTCCAAATATAACTCATAAAAAGTATTTATAATCTCTAGCCTAAGTGCCACCATGGTGTGCACGCTGTCACTTTCACACACCTGGGGAGAGCAGAGATCTATTAAAGCACTTGAGTAGCAAGGTAGATCTATAGATTACAAGCTCATGATCTCAATAAGATCATGCATAGAGAGAGAGATGAACACATAGCTACCGGTAGAACCCTTAGCCTCGAGAGAGAACTACTCCCTCCTCATCATGGGAATCAGCAATGGTGATGGAGATGGTGGTGGAGATCGATGGAGATGGCTCTAGGGGCACTTCCCCGTCCCGGAAGGGCGCCGGAACAGAGACTTCCTGTCCCCCAAATCTCCCCTTCGGTGGCGGCGGCGCAGTGGAACATTTCATGGATTTCTGATTGACGATTTAGGGTTTTTGCCTCGGGGGAATATATAGGCGAAGGAGGCAAGGTCGATGGCCATCCAGGGGGCCCACACCATGCCCTGGCGCGGCCTAGGGGTACCCGCGCATGGGGGGTGTGGCCATGCCCTGGCCCTCCTCCGTCTCGTATTCTGGCTCCGTGCGTCTTCCGGTAAAATAGGAACTTTGGCTTTTGTCCCGTCCAATTCTGGGAATATTCATTTTCTGACTTTCCTGGAACCAAAACCAGCAGAAAGCAGGCAACTGGCACTATGGCATCTTGTTAATAGGTTAGTCCTAGAAATCATATGAAAAGTACTCCAAAGTGTGGACAAAACATAATAAAGTAGATAAAACCAAGCATGGAACAAAAAAATTATAGATACATTTGCAATGTATCAACATCCCCAAGCTTAACTCCTGCTCGTCCTCGAGTAGGTAAGTGATAAAAAGAAAGAATAATTTTTGAGGTGACATGCACCATCATAAACTTGATCAAGGCATATTGATAGCTAGGATCAAATAACTTCAACACAACATGAAGGATAAAGTTCTAACAATAAGACATAGCAACTATGTTGCAACATGAAAAGGCACAAACAAAAGATTCATGAATAATAATGCTTTGCAAGACGTTCGTTTGTTTCACATAAAGAAAACATAGCATAGTAGTATTCAGCTTGTCCCTCATAGAGTAGCAAATATAAATGCATAGGACACCTTCGAAGTTCATAAGAGTGACTAGATACAAATAGTTTAAAACAAGCAATATCAAAGCTATGCATCAATCAACATGTCTTGGGACAATGCACATAGAACTAAGAATGGCCACTATGCTCTCAAAGTAGGTGCATAAAGGTAGAAGGTAGAGACTCAACATAAAAATAAAAGAAAGTCCTTCATAGAAGGAAGTAGGGATTCAAGTCTCATAAAGAGCTTCCAAAAATTATGGTACTTAATAGCTTTCAGCTCTCATTGCCCCTATCATAAGCATCTTGAAGGTGATTAAGGTTTAAAGTGAACAAACTATGGTGTATATGCTTGACGAAGTATAAGTTAGAAATCTCATGTCCCTTGAATACAAGGGCCGCTCCTCATGCTACTCAAGTTTAGTCACCGGTAAGTTCTTGTCATCTTATGTTCATGTGTATCATAGAGAACCGCCAACGGGGTACCCCTTTCCCGATGATACGGAAGAATCCCCATATCAAAATGACAAGGCAAGTAGACAACGAGCATCTCAGCAATCTTCTTATTTACTATGAGAATATGGTGCTTTTTTCTCTCTTTCCCCTTTTCATAATCTCTTTTTTCTTTTTCTCTTTTTTTCTCAAAATCTGGCTCTTTTTTTATAAGAAGAATGCTTCATAGACAACTCATTATGGTTACACTACATGTTTCCACCATGTCAGCATGGATTAGACCAGCGGCCCAGGCGTTTCTCTAACACATATACATAACTCCATGGACTTACAAGCTCCCCTTTCATTTCACACCGACGACATCCATAGACAAAAGAGCATCATATCAACTAGGTACAAAGTACCAGTGCAATGCTGAAAGCGTTCCCCGTGACAGCATGGTTCTGCTAATTCCCAACAAATAAGTGCAAGCATATACAACATTGACGACACAATGGTTCAAGTTTATTAAGGGCAAGAAAAGTAAAGTGTGCCATCAAGTTTGTGAGAGCTTTAATCAGTAGTTTTCTCATAACAAGTTTAATTTGGAAGGTAAACAAAAACATGAATATACTTGGAATAGAATATGCTAGTAGGTAGGTATGGTGGACTCTTTGGAATAAGTTGGTTTTAGGAGTTGGATGCATGAGTGGAACTCATACTTGGTTATGGAGGCTAGCAAAAGACTGGGAGCGACAAACTAAGAGAGCAATAATGGCCATAATCATGCAGAGCGACAAAACATCATTGATCAAAGCATAAAGTGATACTACAAGTTGAAAACTAAAGGATCATCAAGGCTATGGTGACTTGGGATAGTCATAACATGGTGTGAGCATGTGCCAAGTCAACCCAAATAAAGCATCAAAGGAGAATACCACTATACTATGCTTTAATATGCTAAAACAACGCATGATCCTTCCAAGGCACAATAAGCAATCTCAATTGTTTATAACAAGTCATGCTACAGCAAAGAATACTAAGAATAAAGCCAAAACAATATCAAGCATGGCATGATAAAGCATAGGCCACAGTCAAAAACAAACTCTCTTTAACACCTAAGCATGAACTTTCCTACTCTTTTCCAAACCAAACCATACTATTTGAAAACCAATGCATGAAAGAGGGGGTCCATCCAATTTATTCAGCAAACTAAGAAAACCAAGGAAACGAAAAAAACCAAAACGAAAACTAAAAAGAAGACGCTCCAAGAACAACATAACTGTGGATGAAACAATAAAAATGAAGCGTTTGGAAGAAACCTAGAATTTTTATTGATGAAGAGGGGGATACCTTGGGCATCCCCAAACTTGGACGCTTGTACTTCTTGTATATTTCTTGGGGTGACACGCGTGGCATCCCCAAGCTTGAGCTTTAGTTCATCCTTCATCTCATTACTCATTCCTTCTATACACCTAAAAAAATTTCCTTCATACAAAACTTTACACAATCTTTATTAGCAACATTAGTGCACTCAAGATAATAGGTTTTTAGGTTCCGTTCCAACACCAATAAAACTTCTAATAAAACACAAGCTACTGTAGCACTTCCCTAAAAAAGCTCAGTTCCCCAAAAGAACTCAAAAAGGAACCAACAAGAAGCAAATGTAAATAATGGCAGAAATCTGTCAAAACAGACCAGCAGGTAAAGATGAATTTTTTCGAAGACCTTCTGTTGCTCAAATCAAAAAGTGTTGAACTAACAAAAGTTAGATAACAACCTGGGGCAGAAGCACAAAAATGCACGCCTAAACAAGACGTACAGAGATTTTACACGAATTTTTACAGCGAAGCACAAAAATCTGTTTCGGGACATCAACTTTCCCAAGCATTACTTCTCTCCATTAGAGGTTACTCTTGGCACAAAAAGCAAATAAAAAGGATAAGGATCGGTTATTACTGAAGTAATAACTTCCAAGACTCATCTATAACTTTTGGTTTATCTCCTAATAAGTACTTTTCTTTAATGCCTTTAAGTTAGGCATGATAGTTTGAGAAGATGCTCACATAAGAAATATGAATTGAAGTAAAAGAGTGCATCAAGAAAAAAAAATTCAAAACACATTTAAGTCTAACCCACTTCCTATGCATAGGAATCTTGTAAATAAACAAGTCATGAAAACACAAAGCAACAAGCATAGGAAAGCAAAACAAGTGCAACTTCAAAATTTTCAACATAAAGAGGGGAAACTTAATATTGTTGAGATACATAAAACCATGTTACCCTCTCTCTAACTTTCAGTAGCATCATGAATAAAATTAACAATATAACTATCAAATGAAACATTCTTATCATGAGCCACATTCATAAAACAATTATTACTCTCCCTATAAGAATAGTCATTCTTATTAATCATAGTGGGAGCAAATTAAACAAAATAGCTATCATTCTTATTCTCATCACCATAATCATCAAATATAGGAGGCATATTGTAATCATTATTAATTTTCTCCTCAATAGTAGGTGAACTTAAAATAACATATTCATCATTGTAATCATCATATATTGGAGGTTTGGTATCATCATAAGCAACAAAATAGCTATCTTCCAAAGCTAGGGAACTAAAAAGATTATTTTCATAAAAACTAGCTTCCCCAACCTTAGACTTTTCCATAGCATTAGAAATAATGGTGTCCAAAGAATTCATAATAACAACATTTCTATTAGCATGCAAATAAAGTTCCATAGGTTTTTTAATTTTCTCTTCAAACACTTCATGTCCTAACTCAAGATAAATACTATAAAGCTCTCTAATTTTTGTTGTTGTTTTCCATTAAGCCTAACTAGTGAAAACAATAAAAAAAAAAGACAAAATTGCAGAATCCAAAGGAAATAACTTCGGGCACTCACACCGGAGGATGTGAGTACCTTTTACCTTACCTCCCCGCCAACGGCGCCAGAAAATAGCTTGATGTCTACGCACTTCTATTTTTGTAGACAGTTGTTGGGCCTCCAAGTGCAGAGGTTTGTAGAACAGCAGCAAGTTTTCCCTTAAGTGGATCACCCAAGTTTTATTGAACTCAGGTGTAACCCTGCAATCAAGATACAAGAAGTCTCTTGTGTCCCCAACACACCCAATACACTTGTCGGGTGTATAGGTACACTAGTTCGGCGAAGAGATAGTGAAATACAAGTGGTATGGATAATTATAAGTGGTAACGGTGATAGAAAATAGCTTGATGGCATGGAAGAGACTAAAGGAAAACTGAAATAAAGATGGAAGCAAGCAAACATGTAACAGATCTAGTAGCAAACGGTGTTTCAATGTTTAGAAACAAGGCCTAGGGATCATACTTTCACTAGTGAACACTCTCATATAAATATATTCTTCTTTATGATACTACGCTGAACTACTCTCCGTTTGGATACTCTAATCCATGGTAGGGCTATAACAGCACACCTCAAAGTAAGCCTTCCCCATCTAGAAAACCCCACACTATCACCTTGAGTACTAGATGGTTCAAACAAACACCACAATTTCATTAAGACATCCAACTCCAAATATAACTCATAACAAGTATTTATAATCTCTAGCCTAAGTGCCACCATGGTGTGCACACTGTCACTTTCACACACATGGGGAGAGCAGAGATCTATTAAAGCACTTGAGTAGCAAGGTAGATCTATATATTACAAGCTCATGATCTTAATAAGATCATCCATAGAGAGAGAGATGAACACATAGCTATCGGTAGAACCCTTAGCCTCGAGAGAGAACTACTCTCTCCTCATCATGGGAATCAGCAATGGTGATGGAGATGGTGGTGGAGATCGATGAAGATGGCTCCGGGGGCACTTCCCCGTCCCGGCAGGGCGCCGGAACAGAGACTTTCTGTACCCCGAATCTCCCCTTCGGTGGCGGCGGCGCAGTGGAACTTTTCGTGGATTTCTGATTGACAATTTAGGTTTTTTTCCTCGGGGGGAATATATACGCGAAGGAGGCAAGGTCGGTGGCCAGCCAGGGGGGCCACACCATGCCCTGGCACAGCCTGGGGGTACTCACGCCTAGGGGGTATGGCCAGGCCCTGGCCCTCCTCTGTCTCGTATTTTGGCTCCGTGAGTCTTCCGGTAAAATAGGAACTTTGGCTTTTGTCCCGTCCAAGTCTGAGAATATTCATTTTCTGACTTTCCAGGAACGAAAAATAGCAGAAAACAGACAACTGGCACTATGGCATCTTGTTAATAGGTTAGTCCAAGAAATCATATGAAAAGTACTCCAAAGTGTGGATAAAACATAAGAAAGTAGATAAAACCAAGCATGGAACATCAAAAATTATAGATACATTTGCAATGTATCAAACGTGGACTACAACCTTGCCAAGAACATGGCCATGTTCGCCAAACTTAATGAGTCCACCTCAAGAAGGAGTCGTAAGCACAAGAAGAGTGCCGAGGAAAAGGAGCATCGTCGCGATCGTCATGTGGATGAACAAGTGCGCCACCTACATCAACCTTTGGCAAGGCATGCCCATGACCTCCGTCGACACCATCAAAAGGCACCTTCTACTACTAGTGCCACCACCAAGTTGGCACTAAGAAGAAGCCTTCTTCCACGCCATCAAGCTTCAACACCCAAACCTGACATCCTAGATGACTCATGCAACTTCATGGATGAGGATTACGATGACCTCTACTTTGCCAAATTGGAAGCGTACATCAAGAGGATGTCTACACAAGCCAGGGTGGCCATGGACGAGGATGAGCAAGCGCCAAGTCAAGAGTCTACACTTCAAGATGGAGGAAGCCAAGGCAACATATGTGATAAAGTTGATCTGAGCACCACTCTCGATAACAACATGAGCCTACTCCCACCACTACTACAACACGGCGACATGACGGTCGAGCATGGGATTTTCCCTTCGACCATGGAGGAGAGCGATGACCATCTTATGGCACCCAACTTTGAGGGCGATAGGGTTGAGAATGGTGAGCATGTAATTTTCCCTTCACCAATGGAGGCGCATGGAGTTGAGCACACCGAACCTCTCCCTATATGCTTGAGTGATAATGTGGTACCAATCCCATGTGAGTATGAGAGCCACTTAGCCCACTTGTGTGTGAGCAAGAGTGAGATGAGTGACTCCACCATACGTGAGATTGAGTTCTTCCACTTGGAGGGCACGAGTGATACACCGAGTGAATTGAGAGTGGTAGTTGATAGGTATTGTGAGGCCACTTTGATTTCTAACCACTTACCCTCTACCTCTAGTGTGTTTTCTCATGATGTGCTAGGTTCCATGGATCAAGAAGCACCAAGCTTGGAGATGATGGTGCCTCCGACCGAGAAGACGTACATGGTGGATGAATATGATGCCATCCCCATACATGATGAATAATTCGCCCACATGGAGGCCAAGACTACCACAACACCCACTTCATATGAGAGGTATGAACAAGGTAAAAATAAGGGTGTTTATGATGCCATGATCCCACTAGTGGACATGATGACTTGTAATGATTGGCATGCTATGGATGATGTTTGTGACATTGCATAGGATTCATTCCTATTTCCATGTGATACTTTGCCTTTGCATAATGTTGAGCATGTGAAATTATTTGATTGTGATGTTGTTGCCATAGACATGCCATGCTATAAACATTTCATTTTTTCCATTGTTGCTTGCAATATGTTGAAGTGCTCTTTCCAATGTTTTGCTTGGAATGATGTTAAGAATGATCCTCGTGTTGCGACAAACTTGATGAACAATTTCTCTTTCCATATCTTTGTCAACAACCATGCTATTTCTTTGGGCATGCTTTGTCATGATAGTTATTCAATTTCTCCCATTGCTTGCAATAATATGACTAATTTCTCCTTCACTTGTTTTTCTTGCAACAATAATTCTCATATGGTTTCTATTGAGATTCCCCCCATAGCTTTCTCAAATTTTGGAGATTTTGATGATTGTCATGATAAGCATGTTCCTTACTTGCATACTCACCATGCATCTATTTTACACTTGATTTACATTAACGGTGATGTGCATAAGAAGAGATTGTCATGATGGATGATGTATTTCTCTACCATGCACACACGTTCTTCCTTTTGTGTATGATGTGTGTAGGTACCCGCACGATCATGTCAACCTTGGTTGAGCACGAGTTGAAAAAAAGAGCTCTAGAGAGCATCCTCAAAGTGAGTTCAAGATCACACCCATCTCTGATACCTTTTCCATGCTTTGCATCTTTCATGTTAAAAAATTGCTCTTTCCTATGGTTTGCTTGCAAGAATGTTAATGGTATTTTTCACCTCATGACAATCATGTTTCATTCCTATGGGATATTTATGATTTGTCTATTGCAACAAAAATGTTGAACAATTTCTCTTTCTGATGTTTTGTGTGCAACCATATTGCCATTATGAGCATATATTGTCATGAGAGCTTCCAAGTATCTCGTATTGTTGTTGCAACAAACATAAGGACCACTTTCTCTTTCATTTGGTTTGTTTGCAAACATGTTACTTTTGCTTCCGCTTGTGATACTCATATGCCCATAATCTTTGTTTTTGATGATTTGTGTGTGGCATCCAACATATTGACCAATTTCTCGTTCCAATGGTTGGCTGCACACATAATGATGTTCTTTGGATATCCTTCCTCATGTGTTTTTGCCGAATTCTCCAACTCTTGCATCAAAGATGTTGATCAAAATTTTAGTCCAATGCTTTGTGTGCCACACTAAGATGTTTTATGGAGTTATTGACTTTCCACATTTGGTTGATGTTCAAACAATTTCCATGCACTTTGACCTTGCATATGCATCCCGTTTGCTATACTTGAGTTGTGCTAATAGTGTTGTGAACAAGAATGGACATGCCATAAATGACATGCTCCTCTATCACGCACGAACATATGTTGCTTGGTCTTTGTTTTGTGAAGGTACAATTGCTTCCACGTCAACCTCTATGGACCATGAGTTGACACGACGAACCGAAGAGAGTTACCTATGGCTTCCATTCAACGAGCCATCTCTACATCCTAAGGTGACTTCCTTCCACTTGAGGACTCATGCTATAATCTTTATGAATTGGCTATTGTTTGAGTGTTGCTTCGCTTTTGTTGTAAGCTTTGTAGGCTTCATGGAAGGTGAAGGAACATTGAACTATTGCCAAGTCAATTTTCCCGAGGACGACTATATGATGAACCCCAGGATCAAGAATATCTATCGACCTCTTCTACTTTGGGATGAGCATGTAGAGTCGAGGACGACTCTTTTTGAAGGGGGGAGATGATGTAGCCCGACCTACGATCATTACCACATCTGTTGGAAATATGCCCTAGAGACAAATAGTAATAAGGATTATTATCATATTTCATAAAGTTTATGATTAATTTTATATCATGCTATAACTGTATTGAAAGGAAATGTCAATACATGTGTGATATGTAAACAACCAGGAGTTCCCAGTGAAGCTCTAGTCACTAGTTCATTGGTCAACATATGATCAAGGTTTCCTGATCCAGCAACATTTATGCCAGTTGACAATGGAGTAACCTCATGGTGAGAATGAGATGATGAGCTATACCCAACCTAAGCATCGTGACCTGATCATGTCACGAAGTTCAAGTTACGATGATTAGAATAGACCTAGTGTCCTATTTCTTAGACTGTGAGGCCATATCAATCACTGTTACTCGAGGGTACTTTGATAGCATAAAACATCACTCGGTGACATGGTGATCATAAAGGTGTGTTTAGGTATTCAGAGGATTTTTCCTTTCGCACGACGGAATAGATACTTGAGGGCCCACTCGGGAAAGTTGTATCCAATAGTTGCGCAGTGTGTGATTTGATCACGGGGATATCACTTGTCGGAACAAGTCAAGTAGCATTTGTTGGTAATGATATTGAACACGACATGGTGATGTCATTGATCAGATCTCGGACAATGCAAGTATCTAGAGACAAAAGGAATATGACACAATGTTCATGGTTCAAACGAGAACGATTTCGTGGAGTGCACTAGGGGCACATGGCCATCCAAGTACCTATGTTGATCATTGTTGCGGGAGCGATCCGACCATGTCTAGAGTGTTCCCGAACCGTGGGGTATCACCCTTAAGGGCTTGATGATGCTCAGAGTGTGTTTAAGCATAGGTAGAATCACCGAAGAAAAGAGAAGAGAGAAAACCGTAAGGGTTTCGGTAAGTCCAGAGGATGTCCGAAATGAGAGGGAATGAGTTCCACATCAACAGGGATTGAATAATATGTAAGTGAATGTTAAATATTGACTTAATCATTCATTTATATTTATTCAATAAAATAAAAAGAATTAAAAAGGGTCAAATACCTAATTGGGCCAAATCCGGAGGGAAAAAGGCCATGAGGGAAAAGACCAAAGGACGGAGCGAGAGGGGGTGGCCGGCTAGGCCTTGGGCACCCCACGCGAGGCCCATAAGGGACTTGGCTGGCCGACCAGCCCCCTCTCCCCTCTCCCTTGTTTAGTCCCACATGGCTAAGCTAGTTGGATATGGGGGGTGTTCCCCTATATAAAGAGAGGTATTTTGGCAAATTAAACACACAATAATCATTAAAAGGTTTCCTCTCTTTTGGGGAGACCTCTAGTTGATTCTCTCTCTCTCCCTCTCTCTCCTGTGACCGTGGTCCCAAGTCCGGATCACGCGAGCCGGAGTCTTCTTCACCGTGGAGCACCGTCACACTGCGAGATTCGGATCCAGGAGCTCTACTTTCGGAACTGCTGCTGGCAAAGGAGCGGGAGTCATCGCTAGGCACCGAATGTACATAACTCCCTATGAGGTGCAACACTTGGGGCACTAGGAGTCGTTGGAGCCGCGGGAGCTATCAGGACTTCAACACGACCTTGAGGTCGGCTTCGGCTCGTCTAAATCAACCACGCTCTCCCGAGCGTTGACAACACTTTTCGATCTTCAAGGGTAAGTTCGTGAAAAGCCCCACTCATTACTGCATTACTAATAGTTAGGTCCTGGCAACTAGGGTTCTGGGCGTAGGGAAAATTTATTGTTTTCATGTGCAAACCCCTATAGTGGTATCAGAGCTAGATTTGTGCGTAGTATTGCTAGTATGGGTAGAACACACGAGTTGTAGCGTGTGGGTGTTGATCTTTTAGTTGTTACCCTCCCACATGTACTTGTGTATACCGCTGCAATGCTTGATGAAGAGGCCCCAAACTGACTTTATGTGTTCATTCACAAGACTGGTCCATGCTTGACATACGGCTTGTACCATATAAAGTGGATTTGGGGTGTCTGTCTCTCTCGCATTAGTTGGTATGCCATTTGCAATGGAGGGCCCCAAAAGGGGTGTAGTATAGACAACTACTTGATCGGCATTGTGGTGAAAGTTCGTAGGTAAGAACGGTTCTTGTGCGAAAGCCCTATCAACCACGTAAAACATGCAAAGATAAAGTAGAGGCGTCTAACTTTGTTTTGCAGGGGGCGTTGTGATGTTATATGGTTGTGGAAATGGTAAAGTAAGTTTAGATATGTTGCTAAGTAGTAGTAGATGGTCATGGAGATGATGGACTACCACGCCGGAAGGCACCGGTACCCTGGTGCCTACGGTGCCGGAACCCTGGCGTCGGAATCCGGAGGCACGGGATAAAGATCACAACGTGAAGGACCATATCGCATCACACTTACATTCAATGTTTATTATTTGTACATATTATTGTGTGCTAGTATTAGATACTCGATGGTAGCCTAGTAAGATGATCCCTAATTAAAATACCAATGAAAGTGTTCTCCCTTAGTGTGCACCACCAATAAAGTTCTTCGGTATGAGGCCGGCCGTGACGATCGGGTGTCAGACATATCTATGTCTGCATACAGGGGGTGTAAGCTATGTTGCACAACGAATACACTAAGATTGACTTGGCGAGCGTAGCATGTGTAGACATGGCCTCGGAACACGGATGGTCAAAAGATCGAGCACGAGTCGTGTGAATGACGTGATCAACGTTTAGGCATCCACCTTTGCAACTATATCACCGACCGTGATGATCGGGGGCGGTGTAGTGAATAGGGATCGTGTACTCGCTAAAACCCTTCCAGGGATAGGAGGTTTTAGTGGAGTTATTATTTAACACATTTAATTATAAACTTATTCTAAATTCCGTTTGCAATTATAAATGTAGAAAATGGTTCTCCCTGATGTTACCTTCCATGTTGACAATTGGTTAGAAGGAGAAAAGTTCAAACTAGACGGATCAAACTTTTCTATCTAGGTTGCGCGTCTTCCTATTCCCCTTAGTGAGAATGAAGTGGTCGACTACAAACTCTACGAGATGGATTTGGAGCAGCCCTTTTTCTTTGAGACCCCATAGAAGCGGGATTACCGCTGCTACCATCGTGTGATGTCCACCTTCATATCAGTGACGATGCGCTTCGGGATGGTCCATGAGCTGTGGCTGATTTTGGGTAGCATTAACCCTTGAACGGTCATGGTATAGCTTAGGTCACCTTTCGTGGAACAAGTGCACATTTGGGAGCATGGGGTGATGGGAGATTTCCTCTCCATAAAGATAGAGGAGAAATCGTCGCTTGACAACCACCTGGAGAGCATACATGATGAGTACATGAGGCTTGCATACTTCCTGGACAATTGGTTCACGAGCTCTTTTGCAATAGGTGTGTTGCCATGGTCACTACCACCAAGCTACCAAGCACACGCTAGGACTTGCATTATGAGAGGTGATGCGGAAACACAGGATTTCCAAGAGTTCACATCACATTTCTGGAATGTGAAGGTTGAACCCATTGCTAGAGAGGTTATCAATGACAAAGGTATATATTTGATATACAATTTTATAGATGTTATAACCTTGAAAACACATATTGCAGTGTTAAAGTATTTGATACTTGTTCTATTTTGGTGAAAACGGGTCCTTCTACATGAGAGTTGCTTGCTGGAGAGGAGGTGACGTTGCGTGTTGATGGCGAGCATGATGATGATGGCCAACGACACTCTCCCTCGACATTTATCACTTAGTTTATAGTTTTTGGATGATTATTGTAATCGATAGATTGTGAACTTCTTTAGTGTGTATCACACTTCATGAGACGGTTATTCATACGAGTTTTTAACAAACACTTGTTCTAATTTTATGAATGATTTCTATCCGTGTTCATATCTTGTTTGATTTTGTGTGAATTATCCTAGTTATGAAACTAATTGATAATGCATGAACATTTGTAAAATATTGAAAATGCCTTGAAAATACCCAACTTAATGATATATTCATTTTGAATGAAACCATTGTTTAAATTCAAAGTTATGTTGATAATATGTGAAAGTCATTTGATAGCTTGTCACATATGAATCATGCCCAAATTCGGCAAGATAACTTAAACACCATGTATTGCAAGAATACGAAGTGTTTGGTGAATTGTTGAAAGAGAATACATATTCGATGTATTGTATTTCAACAAAATGATAATTATCATTATGAGATTGTTTGAATTTTGTAAATAGGTTTGCCAAAGGAAACGTGTGCATGAAACTATTTGATATGATCAAAGTATTTCATCATCCAAGGGTATTAGAGATAAAAGAGAATTTAATTACTATGATTTGATCAATAGTAATGAAATTCGATGTTATAAGATTGGCATAAAGAGAATTGTGAAATGCAATGCATTTTGATACGTCAAAGTGCAAAGAATCACAAAGTGATATTTGATATTAAGTGGGTGAATAGATGGCGCCAAATAGATCGGTGTAGTGTAAGTGTAAATACCATTAGTTAGAAATAGTAAGAACTCAATTAGTATAGATAGTGAACCATCTGGATTCGTGAGATCAGCGTCATATCATGTATGAATCATCGTGTAAGTTTTGGAGTTATTCGATATCACCAAAACAAATTGCGAATAATTCCTTATAGAGTATTCACTGAAAACTTTGAATACGAAAGCCATGGCTAGAACCAAAACAAAGGAAAAACTAGTGTTGCTTGAATTTTGGTGTTTTCTCGAGAAAGCTTATGTTCTCGACCGTGAATCTTATGGAAGATAGTGAAAACTTGATGAGGATTCAAAACCCCGCATCAGAGTGTTGAGAAGCGCATCGGAAAGCATTGCTGAACGATTCTCTTCGTGGAGGAAAGAATCAATGATAATGATCATTGTGTTTTCCCCACTAGTGTTTTCACTACATGGAGTAGGATTCAAAATGTACCCCATATCCTATATGGAGACATTTGTGAATCATTTGTCATATCACCAGAATATGACATACCTATGAACTACTAAGGAAATAATGGTGAACTAAAATTATGAGAAATCCTAGAGGCAAAATTCACTTAAGACTAGAAAGCAATTTATTGCTGAATCTTAACAAGTAATGAGTTACTGGAACTTTCCAAATGACTGCAAATTCATGAAGGAAAAGGTGAATGACAAAGGCACGATTTGTCATGAATAATGTATTACAAAAATTCAAAAGAATTTGATTCGTAAGTGCTGAAAGTCTAGTGGATTTGATACTATTAAGGTACTAGTGTCTTGTAATAAAACTCTCCAGTTTGATAATTGTCAAAGGATTTTGAAGTCATTCCAAATAGTGATAGGATATGCAATTTGCATAAAATTGAGTTAGAGCTATGAAATTTTTAAGTTGGAGCAATATATAAGTCTCGGACTCGAATATGTAGGAACATATTTTGAGTGGGAGCAATATAAGTCTCAGACTCAAATATGTTGGGAACATATTTTGAGTGGGAGCTCAAAGATTGATTCTTGAGTGTGTATGACACATTAAGAATAAAAGCGCAAGTACCTAAAAATAATTATTTATAGGGATTGGAAGTTGATAATAAATATATTACGATATTATGTAGTGTTCCTAAAAGGGATTCTGAAAAGAGTTTCGGAACAGGAATTGATTAAGGATTGGTCTTGATCACTCAAATTAGGAATATCATTAAGTTAAACATCGATGGTTAAAAGAAAGAAAAGGATGATCATCATCCACTATGTTGAGACATAGGTTCTATCTTGGAAAACCATGATGACAACTTAACATAATATATGATCCGAGAAGGAACGTTAGAAAAGTGATTAAGTATGAATCACGACACGTTGAGCTAAGTTTGTCCACAGTGTCTAATAGAGAACTGTAGACATGTTTCTAAAACCATGAAGGATGATATATGTGAAATGATTAGGAACAAATGCAGCTAGTTGATTTGTACTCTAGTGCAAGTGGGAGACTATCGGAAATATGCCCTAGAGACAAATAGTAATAACTGTATTGAAAGGAAACGTCAATACACGTGTGATATGTGAACAGCCAGGAGTTCCCAGTGAAGCTCTAGTCACTGGTTCATTGGTCAACAGTTGATCAAGGTTTCCTGATCATGTGGCATTTATGCGAGTTGACAATGGAGTCACCTCATTGTGAGAATGAGATGATGAGCTATACCCAACCTAAGCGTCGTGACCCGATCATGTCACAAAGTTCAAGTTACGATGATTAGAATAGACCTAGTTGCCTATTTCTTAGACCATGAGGCCATATCAATCACAGTTACCCAAGGGTACTTTGATAGCACCAAACATCACTGGGTGACACGGTGATCATAAAGGTGTGTTTAGGTATTCGGAAGAACAGTTGAGGCAATATGCATCAAGAGCCGGATTTGTCCATCCACGTGACATAATAGATACTCAAGGACCCACTCGGGAAAGTTGTATCTAATAGCTGCACAGCGTGTGATTTGATCACGGGGATATCACTTGTCGGAATGATTCAAGTAGCATTTTTTGCTAACAAGATTGAAAATGACATGGTAATATCATTGATCAGATCTCGGACAATGCAAGTTTCTAGAGACAAAAGTAATAAGACACAATGTTCATAGTTCAAACGACGAAAGATTTCGTGGAATGCACATGGGTCACATGGCCATCTAGGTCCCTCTGTTGATTATTGGTGCAGAAGGGTCTCGACTATGTCTGGAGTGTTCCCGAACCATGGGGTGTCACGTTTAAGGGCTTGATGATGCTCAGAGAGTGTTTAAGGATCAGTAGAATCACCAAAGAAAATAAAAGAGAGAAAATGGTAGGGTTTCGGTAAGTCCGGAGGATGTCCAAAATGAGAGGGAATGAGTTCCACTTCAATGGGGATTGAATAATATGTAAGTGAATGTTAAATATTGATTTCATAATTCATTTATATTTATTAAATAAAAGAAAA
The DNA here is from genome assembly GCA_910589775.1 of Avena eriantha. Classification (NCBI taxonomy): domain Eukaryota; kingdom Viridiplantae; phylum Streptophyta; class Magnoliopsida; order Poales; family Poaceae; genus Avena; species Avena eriantha. The sequence continues at coordinate 231,905,102 of OU342745.1, forward strand.
AGAATTAAAAGGGTCAAATACCTAATTGGGCCAAATCCAGAGTAAAAACGCCATGAGGGAAAAGACCAAAGGAAGGAGAGAGAGGGGGTGGCCGACTAAGCCTTGGGCACCCCGCACGGGGCCCATAAGGGCCTTTGCCGGTCGGCCAGCCACCCTCTCCGTTGTTTAGTCCCACATGGCTAAGCTTGTTGGCTGTGGGGGAGGGGTTTCCCTTATATAAAGGGAGGTGTTTTGGCAAATTAAACACACAATAATCAATAAGAGGTTTCCTCTCTTTTAGGGAGACATCTAGTTGATTCTCTCTCTCTATTTATCTCTCTGTGTGTGTGTGTGTCTTGTGACCATGGTCCCAAGTCCGGATCACGCGAGCAAGAGTCTTCTTCACCACGGAGCCCGTTCGCATTGTGGGATTCGGATCTATGAGCTGTACTTCCTACGAGGTGTAACACTTTGGGCACTCGGAGTCGTTGGAGCCGCAGGAGTTGTAAGGACTTCAAAATGACCTCGAGGTCGGCTTTGCTCGTCTACATCAACCACGCTCTCCCGAGCATTGACAACGCTTTTCGGTCTTCAAGGGTAAGTTCGCGAAAAGCCCCTCCTATTACTCCATTACTAACAGATAGGTCCTGGCAACTGGGGTTCTGGGCGTAGGGAAAAATATTGTTTTCATGCGCGAACCCCTACAACATCAAGGTCTCCACCTGATGCCAAGTCGTCATGGACTCCAATGGCGAATCTGTTCCTCTATGCGAGCCCACTTCCTACCCTATTGAATGGTATACTCCTTCATACTCCCTTCCATATTCATGATAGGTTCATATCGACAAGTACAGAGGCAAGGGAGGAAGCCCGGCGGACCAAGCTCGACAAGACGGAGGCTTGGAAGTGAAGATGAAAGAAGCAACAGCTAAAGCACCGGAGTCTTCGGCCCTGAAGACCGAAGTCTCTAGCCTACAACACCGGAGTCTCCGGCTAGACTCTGGACCATTCTCCGGTCCACTGCCAGGACCATTCTGTACACCACTCGGGAGGCTAGACTGGAGACTTGCACCAAGACCAGAGTCTTTGGTCACACTGGAGTCTCCGGTGTCCATGATGATAGGCATGTTAAGGCCTTTTGGGCCTTTGGCCCATGTACCCCTTATTCCACACCAAACCCTAGTTTTATGCCCAAACTACCCCTATTCTAGTGACTGTCCTATAAATAGAGCACCCACCCCTCATTCTATCCCTTAGGCATAGATAATAGACTAAAGACAACCCCCTTTATGGAATCTCTAGTTTTGCCTCATCCCCTTTACCAAAGGGGATCGACTATCGTCACCACCTTGTTGAGTTTGCATCGCGCCTCCCTCATTGTACAAGGTCTACATTTGAGAGTGCGTGATCATAGTTGTCAAGACCCTCTCCAAGGTGTTCTTCCCTCTCTGCTTGGGATCGAGGGAGCACATTGACCGATCTTTCCTTTCGAGGATTCTATCAGACCCGTGGCCACCAGCAGGAGAAATCGCCTTGTATCGTGTGAGTTTTGTCTGTGTTCATCGTGTTCTTCATGAGGTGTGTATCCGCTTTTGCTACCTTTCCCCTTTACCCTCGGTTTCCCATCGATTTGACCCCGAGATTCATGAGGATCGGGCCACCCTTAAGGTTACCCATTATCACCTTCACAAAGAAGGGATTTGGTTTGGTGGGCTTGTAGATCTAGATCTCCTCTCTCAAATCCCTCAAAAAGATGCAAGAATCATGGGAAGGATAAGGGGAGAGGGAAAGCTTTTGAAGATCAACAATCAAGGAGAGAGAGTGGAAGAGCTAGCAAAAATGATCTCTCAAAAGTTGGGGAAACATTGGGTAAGAGGGGGCTCTTAAATAGAGCAAGAGAAATTTGTTTGTTTGAGCCAGATCCACACACCACCGGAACTTCCGGTGCTCCATCGGTACTACCGGTAAATCGAAACACAACAAAAGAGAGAAAACGCATTCTCGTCGGAAGTAAGACCAAAACTTCGGCCAGAACTTCCGCTCAAGAAAAAAACGTTGGACAATATGCACGAAAATTTCAATAACTTTTGACTTCGGACTCCGATTTCAGTGATCTTGGTCTCATTTTCAAGAGAACAACAAAATCTACAAGATTATACAAATAAACATCATAGTCCAACATTAGAGAATAATACTAAAATTTTTAAAGGTATGACCTCTCTAGAGGAGCCGAACCGATAAAACCTCCAAAACCCAAATCGCAGGAAGTTGAGCTTGGAAACTCCAATTTGGATGAAACCAATTTTGTTGGAAAAATAATAAAGAGTAAAACCCAACAAAAGGTGAAATATTAGATACCACCTAGGGAAAAATATCAAGTATATATATGTGAGATATCTCCCAAGGTGTAGAGCCAAAAAACCCAGAATATCAAAAATGCAATAAGATATTCAATGCAAATTCGTTTTTGATGAACTAGAGCTTGTTATGAGTAACCACAAGCTCCGGATCCTAACATGGACAAGATACAAACAACAACTAAAAAGGATGATGCTATGTGACATGGGCATACCTTACAGGTACTCGAGCTTAGCATATATGGTCCAATCTGGCAGAAGCCCACGGTGTTACCAAGGCCCAATCAAAGATTCGGGTGACCGAAGGAGACTCCAACTACTTGTGACACATGGAATGCTCAAAGATAGAAAGTTTAAAGGGAAAAACCCTAACATGTAATCGACTCGACCTATTATCCCGAGACCTAGCTTATCTATATAAACACTATGAGGGGCAGCATAGAGGACGATCACAACCCTAGTTTCCACATCATCGCCAGATTGCATCTGCGCACCCCCTGTAAATTTCGACTCCCTCGATAATTCCAAGAGCAGACAAGCAGGAGTAGGGTCCTCTATGAGGCCTAAACCTAGGTAAATCTTGCGTCCCTGTGTGCTTGTTTGCTAGCCGATTGATGCCTCCAGCGCTCCCTCCTTCTCCAAAACCCAAATCCATAACAATGGGAATTGATGACTTTAACCCTCGTCACTATGTATGCAAAGGTTTAAGCTTCACTTGAAAGATATGATCGAGCTATTCACTCAAGAGCCCCTCTTGATAGTACGACTATCTATCCTAAACCCGATCTCCCAACTAACAACATGAGACCGGTAAAAGAGAAAACCTATCAAGATAATACCTTTGACTTGAGCATTCCACTTGAGAATAATGTAGACCATCTTGTCTTCCTCAAGATGGAACATCTTTCTTGATCACTCTTGACCGCACTTTTCTGGATGAAGACTTGTGACTTGCTCCCCCATACACCATGGAGAAACCTCTTCTTTGAACTTGTCTTCATCACTCCATGATCACCGAGGATGGAAAGCTTCAAGAATGAGATCCTCTAGAGATGGCACATCTTGAGCTTGCACTTCATTTCTTGATGATGTCTTGAAGATAGCCAAGAGGAGCTCCATCTTATTCTTCAAGTCACTCTTGGACATTTCTTCTTCTTCTTCTTCTTCTTCTTCTTCTTCATTTTTCATCCTTGAGACCAACACATGGCCCAAGCCATGCCAATGGACAAAACCTACAAGTGAAACTCCATTCACACATTAGTCCATAGAGATTTTCATTAATTAACAAAACCACGCATGGAGGCATACATGCCATTTCACATGATTTTTCTAAGAAGCTTTTGAGTACCTTTATAAATTAAATACTAAAATTTTGTACTAAAAGCTTCATTAGAAGGTATTATAGGATTATTAAAATTATGAGGACATAGAAAACCAAAATGCCTAGTTGTCATACAATGAGGGCATATTAGTGTATATGAAGAACATAAACTTTTGGCACAGTCATATATCGGAGCATACATCGTTCTTACCTCTATATTAACATTGTTCATTTGTTCTTCGAAAAGTGCCTCCTCCTCTCGAGTAGGAGCTTCATCCTCTTCCATTGGAAGTTCATGTATCATATTAGCAGCATCACAAGATTCACAAAAAAGTTACATCTCTAGTTCATCATTTCGAAAATACCCAAAATCTTTATCTAGGCACGAGGCCTCCTCAAAATAATCATCGTCAGTTTGAGTCTCATAAAAAATCAGTACTAGAGAATGAGATATCATTTGCATGCATACTATTTGTGTGTGGAAAGTTATTTTCAAAAGTAGGAGATTCAAGTGGTTGATTAAGTTGCTCTTCTTCATTCTTACTAAGGTAATTTTCGAATAGCCCAGCGATAGTCTTACGTTCGGGCTTAGCTTCCACTAGTTGACAGGGTGCAATGTCAAGTGCCACCTCTTTATTAACAATACATTCATGTGGTTTATGTGGAGGTTCTTTAAGTAGAGTTCCCTCCACATCATCCATTGGAGCACCCTAAAGAGGTTAGATTCTTCCTTGGTGTCTTTAATCCGCTCAACAATAAATGCATTATATATTAAGAAAGTTGTCTTGGCAATAGCAGTATATAGGTGAACTGCTTTATATATCATATCAAGTGATTTACTTCCTACCCATATATCTCTCAAACGAAATAACAACTCTTGGCAACCGGTAAAAAGCACAAATTGTACTATATCCACACTAGCATGGCATTTAAACTCGTCACTATTATAGTTTTCTGGTTCGGTATCAAAATTATACTCACATTGATAATTGGGGTGATATAGAGATTCACAACATTCACAATATAATTGATAAGAGGCATATAATATGGATGAATACTTGTCTACCCAAACCATCCATTGTTTCAATATACCATGCCTCTTCATCACATTTCCCATAATCTCTCCCTTTGATTCCTCCATTATAAATTTCATCTATTGAAAGATAGTCATCTCGGAAGACATGATTAGTAACAATAGTTTTTATAAAAAAATGTTTTGTAATTTTGTTTTGTTCTTTTCAAATAAGTAAAAGCAAAAATACAAAAAGAAATAAACATAAATAACTTGAAACTTGTAAACAACTTTAGTACAACAATAATAAACTAGAAACTAAGAAGAAAGACCAAAAGCGCTTAGCTCACCGGCAACGGTGCCAGAAAATAGCTTGATGACTGTAAGTGCACATATCGATTGTAGCTAGTTTCGAAATAAAAGTATCAAACCCACGGAGAGCTATTTGGTTAAGGTCTTTATTCCCCTATCACTATCTACAAAAGGATACTTGTAAGCTGCCTTTGATTTCAAGTAAGGGTGTTTAGAAGGTTTTGCATTTGTGTGCAAGAAAGTAAATAAAAACAAGTAAATAAAAGAAAGTAACAAATGCATTGGAAATGGTGTTGGAACTTAATAAGGTGAAAGCGTTATCGGAGATTTAAGATACACCGCTAGCATGGGATAATGAATCATAATTAGGATAATCTATTTCTTTCATCATGATGTGTGTGTGGAGAGATCTCAATAATAAGATCTTCACCACACGACTCGTGGCCAGTCGCTTTTTTGAGTCAGGTAATGAGGTCATCTCTAAAGAACCACTTTGATGCCTTAGAGCAATCGGTCATACATACCACAACAATTAAGGGTTCCCCCATGTATATCATAATAAGCTTATTGAGTCTCTCTTAATTTCCCCCTTGACAGTGTAGGTTATAATACAATGATATGTGGCCAATGATGAGTCCAAAATTGAAGCATTTTTACCTTTTGTTTTTGCATAAGTAGAGTAGGGATTTTTGTATTTTACTGCGTTAGCGCGCACCTTTTCTCCTTGTTACAATAGGATCTCAAATTACCGAGTCTCTTATGAACATATCAATTGGAACTATCATATTTTGTTATAATATGATATTTTTAAGTGGTAAAAGTCATTTAATTGATTTACCTTCACACCTAGGAGAATAGTAAATGTGAGGAAGGTTTCTGCAGCGTTAACGACCAGTGGTACGGGCAGAGCCTGCTTGTACCGTTCGCCTGTACCACGCGTCAGAGCATCCGCCTCGTCAAATACTTTCTCCTAGCAAAGAAGATCACAGATCCGACATTCACATGAACCTTGAACCACGAAAAACCACACTAGAAAGGGATCTGAAGGAGGAAGTTGGAGAAGAGCAAATCCCTGCTGCTTCACGGATCATCGGAGTACATCGCATCATCCCCTTCATCATCAACCACTACATCACCATCACCACTATTACTCCCACCTTTCATTCATTAGATCTTATTGTAATTCTATATTCAATTGTGGTTTACACGCGATTTATCCCCATACTTTTATCCATCCATTTTATTATGATGATGTCATTGATTGCTTCCATGTGTGAGTAGTTTACCCTCGTTCTTGGGGATATGGAGAAACCCTAGCACTATTATGAAATTGAAATAAAGATGATCTATTCTTGTGTCCATATGACTTACTGGTCTATGATAGATTTATGATGTGTGTTTGATCTATCTCTTTAGATGGTATGTGTAGTCGACCACATATCATTTTCCTTCGGTACTAAAGAAGTCCTTTGGACGTGTTTGGAAGCGTGCCCCGGAAAGCTATCGTGACTAATTGGCACTGGCTAGCAACTTGGATGGTCAAAGGAGGATAAAGAGAGATTCCCTAAGCTAATTATGATATCCATGGGGAGACCCTTAATTGTGGTGGCCTGTATGGGTGATTGCTCTCAGACATCTTGGTGGTTATTTAGAGGTGACCTCATTCTTGGCTCAACAAAGTGACTACCTACGAGCCTTGTAGTGAACATCTTATTATGGATCTCTCTACACATATCATGCCACAATAAGTAGGTTATCCTAATTATGAATAATAATATCATGCTAGAGGTGTATCCTACATCCCCGTGAATGCTTTAGCCCTATTGAGTTCAACCACATTTGCAAACACTCTTGTTACTTGCTTTGTTTTACTTTTTTAATTACTTTTCTGCATTCAACCAAAAACCTTTCAAACATCCTTTATTTGATATCAAAGGCGGATTACAAGTATCCTTTGGTAGACAGTGACGAGGGGCATAAAGACCTTAGCCAAATAGCTCTATGTGGGTTCGATACTCTTATTTCGAAACTAGCAACAAATGATATGTACATTTGCAATCATTAGCCAACTACACATACCATCTAAAGAGAGAGATCTAACACAATATTATAAATCAATAGATCATGGACACAAGTAATAGATCATCTTTATTTCATTTCATAATATTCTTAGAGTTTCTCCATCTCCCCAAGAACAAAGGGAACTACTCACACATAGAAGCAATCAATGACATCATCATAATCAAATGGATGGATAAAAGTACAGGGATTAATCTGGTGCAAACCATAATTGCATCTGGAATTACAACAAGGTCTAATGTATGGAAGATGGGAGTAGCAATGGTGATGGAGATGCAGTAGTTGATGATGAAGGGGATGATGTGATATCCTCCAATGATCTATGAAGCAGCAAGGATTTGGCCTTCTCCAAGTTCCTCCTCCAAATCCCTTTCTGGTTTGGTATTTTGAGGATAAAAGTTTCTGTGAATGTCGGATATCAGATCTATCTTCACAACGTGAGAGTATTTGACAAGGCGTACGTGTTGCCACACGGTATGGGCGGGTGGTACATACAAGTTCCACCCGTACAAGTGGTCATTAGGCGCTCTGGAGCTTCCCTTCGTGTTTTCCAATCTCCCAGGGGCGAGAATAAATCAATTAAATGACTTTTGTCACTTATAAATACCATATTACTACATAATATGACAGTTCCAATTGATATGTTCATAAGAGACTTAGTAATTCAGGATCCTGTTGGAACAAGGACAAAAGGTGCGCGAATGTGTGGTAAAATACTAAAAATCCTACTCTACTTATGCAAAACAAAAGGTAACAAATGCTACAATTTTGGACTCATCAATGTGTATCTTTGTTCTTTAGGGTGCACGACCAGCACGACCTATGGGAGTATCCCCCAAGTGTCTGGTCCAATTTTAGATACTATTAGAGATTCATAGTTGTAGGTCTTGTATCATGCAGTTGCAGTCAACAATATTATAAAGTGAAAGCACTGACCCGTAAGTACATCAGATGATCGTTATTTGTAGTTTTAGGTGACCATCGGTCGACGCCGTGGACACAATCAACACATGTGTCTTCTTTGGGGGTGCAACCAGCGCTCCCGATAGGAGTATCCCCCAAGGCTATTATGGGTAACTTGTTCTCAAGTATATGCTCGTTCTTCCATGGTACCAAGCAAGGTAGCCTACCGAGGAGGTTCTCGACTCGGTTGATGCTTCTGTAGATGCAACCGATTTCCTATCGACTCCTTTTGGAGGACCCGATGAAGTGAAGAGTTGGATGACATCATGGATGACGCTTGGTCCACCCAAGCGTCAGCCTGAGCAGCTAATGGGATGCAATAGTGTGGTCTGGGCATAAAATCTGGCCTAATTTGACCACACGACACGTGAAACTGGGGTGTGACAGCGGTTTCCTCGATTTTTGCATGAGGTGGAATTAATGGGGCGACGGTTCACTACTCGTGCCTCCACGTGTCCCCATAGATGTGCACCTCATGGCCGTGAAATCCACCCGGTGACCACAATCAATCATGTCGATATTATAAGAAAAGGAACAGTGGGATCTTCTTTTCTCCTCATTCTCGCTGCCACCATCTTCTTTATTTAGCTCTCCACCATAGCCAGTGCTTTTGCTGCACTGGATATTCTCAAAGTTTTACCTAGTAACTTCATGCATGTATAAATGGTGAAGTCGATGGAGATTTTAGGATCCACTCCCGGCACCTGTGCCGTGAAGAAGGTCTGCAACATCGTAGGGAAGAGGAAGACTTACGGCTATTAGCAGCGGTCGACTTGCCCACCAAGGACCTCCGACACTGAAGATGGTCGGGTCGCTGCACGCCGATGACATGGTTTGCCTCCCCCAATACGAGGTAATCCCCAATCCCAAGCCTGGGTGGAGGGTAATGTTTGTTGCCTACATCCTTCAGGGTCTCTCCCTTCATACCCATGAGTTCCTCCATGTGCTCCTCTTTTTTTACGGCGTACAACTTCATCAGCGGACGCCGAACTCTGTTTTGCATGTCTCGTGTTTTATCATGTTGTGTGAGTGCTTTCTAGGAATCGAGCCCCACTGGGGTCTTTAGAAGAGTATGTACTCCATGAAGAGGCAATCTAGAGTCCAAGTACCCTATGTTGTTGGTGGCTTTGGCATCTCCATCTGAGGAGAAGTCGAATACTTCTCGTTCAAGATCATGGACTCCATCTAGGGCTAGAGGAAGAAGTGGTTTTGTGTCCACAATGAGCCAAATGCTGGTAAGAAGTATCGGTTGCTGGAGTTCACCATGGATGCTCTAGTGAAGAAGAATAGGTCCTAGAAGAACAAGCTGGAAGAAGCTGAGGCATCCGAAGCCAAAATTCTCTACAACCAGGTCCAGGAGCTTCAAAATGTTCTCGACAAGGAGATATTCAGGATTCATATAATCTCAACCTTCATCTGACGCTGCACTTAGCCGCTCCTAGCTAGGGTCCACCCTTTCTGGAAGTACACCGGTACTTTGGACCTGATGCGGACCTAAGTGGAGAATTGTTTAAAGACTGAATTCGAGAAGAAGGTCAAGGGCCTCACCACCCTGACCACTAAAGAAGAACTTCTAGAGGATCCGGCAGTGGCACCTTATGAAACAAGCAAGAAGCTTCCTAAGGTATGAGCTGATACGTTCGTTGCATTCGTTTCTTCTCAGTTGTAATTGTGTAGTTGAAATCTTCGATCCCTTCTTTGACAATAAGGTCATAAGCACCTCGTGTGCCTCCCACCGCTGTCGGAAGAGTATGATGCGCCAATAGATGATGATCTGGAGGCATCACACTCTAGACTTCCTCTCGCCGAGTCAGAGGATGAGGTGAGTGATGACACCACCCGCAAGCAAGGTCGGTCTCCTGAAGGGGATGACAAGGACGATGCCTACAATACCTCGACTATGACCTAGTCCAAGGGACCACTCGAGGAGCCAATCGATGTAGTGCCAATTCGGTCAGCTCCTCCAGCACCGGCGACAAAGAACACACGGGTGTCCCTGTTCAACATTCATTCATGTCTATTATTTTAGTGAGTCAGTTGGCTTTATTTGTATAGCTAAGTATCTTATATTTTCAAGGGACTCGACAGCTATAGAATCTGACTCAGAAAAGGTGGAGGAATGAGCTATGGAATCGAAGGCTGAAGTGCCTGAATTGGCCGAGGGAGCCGCGAAGTCCATGTGTCCCCAAGGTGATGCCAATGACTCTATCTCCTCCTAGTTGAACAAGTGCAAGAGGGTTGCCACGTGATCAAGACCTAAGAAGCTATCGGTTTCCACTAACGAGCATGTAAGTACTTTTGAACCTTTCCATTTTGCCGATTGTGTAATACCCCTTGAGTACCCCTTAATGCTATGTTTAGCTGCTGGTAACTGAGCACAGGCTGAGTTGTAACCGGGTTTGACTAACTCAAATGTTATGCCATGTAGCCAATCATGTGCTTAGCCATAAAATAGGCCGATGGTATATCTAAGTCGAGTTCGAGCGCTACCAGATTTAGCATAAGTTTCTTTATGCATATCTTTATCTTCATAGCTTCATAGTTTTTATCTTAATGCTGACATATTGATGCAGTCGAGAAGGATGATGCCATGTGCCAAGTCAAGGACATAGAGGAGAAGCTTGGGGCCATTGAAAAATAGGACAAGAGCACACTCGACAAAGCTAAGGCTAAAGCGGAGCAGCATAAGGAGGAACTCTTTTCTAAATCCACTGAGTGTGAGAATGCCCTAAGTGGCTAGCTGCTTTCCACCACCCAAGCATTGTCGGTTGAGTGCTTTTTGAAGTTTTTTTCTTTTGATTCCTTAGCTCTTTGTCAGGATCCCTTTGGACCATGCCGCCTAAACCCGTGTCGACTCCTTGACTGACGACGTTGTGGCAGCCGAGGACCAAAGCATCCACCTGCAAGATCTACTAGCGAAGTCTAAGGAGGTGCTGGGGCGATTCAACGAGGCCATGTTCCCGAAGGCTGAGGGTATTCAGGACATCAAGGGACTCATGGATGCCTTCCATGCCATGGAGGACCCCCTGAAGGACTACAACTGCATCCAATTAGTGTTTGTAACCACGTTGGAATTCACGATGAAAATGGCACATCGCATCAAGGGCAACTTTGATAAGGCCTTCACCTCTATCCCGATGGCACCCGAAGGTTAGGAGGTAGAACTCCGCCCCTTTGCTAAGAAAGCCAAGAAGTATGCTAGGCAGTTGACAGCTCTCGTACAGGAATACCATGACAAGCAACACCAGGTCGGGAACCAACCGGCCGAATCCTCCAAGACATCCATGAATGTAGTGTAGGATAACTTAGTAGCTTAGTCATTGCTTATTTTGTAATGTACTTGCTTTTGGTGACATGGACCGTGTCTTAATTTAAGCTTCTGATTTTTCGTACTCCAAATGTCTCTGCTTTTTTACACAGCCCCCGAGCATATGACTCAACTTGAAGAAGGTTTCATCTGCTCGGGCAGATTTTTGCTGTATGAATCGCTTAAGTGGTGCTCCCTTTCACTAAAGGAAAACTTGGCTTTTACAACAGATGGCTTTTGTGGTTGAAGGCCTATTTTCCATGGTGGAAAGGTCTTCCATGATGGATGCCCTCCATGGTAAATGCCCCATCACCAAAGAATCTACCATAGTTTTTCCCCGACCATGGTGGATCGCACCCTTCAACCACGGAAATCCGTGTCGTGGTAGATTGGTTTCGCCAGCCCTATTGACTGCTGATGTCATGCAAAATGCCATGTGGAAAAAACACTGTTAATGGTCACAAAACTATGGTGGAAGCAAAGGCCCAGCCAAGGTATGCTAATTATTAAGTGGGTCGGCCCATCAGACAAGCCCAATGAGAAGATGGCCCTTTACTATTTTGGCCTTCCTTGAGGCCCGTGCTAATTGAAGGGTTCCATCACTTTGCAGCCCAGCTGCGACATGTTAACTTTCCGTTTCGTTACTATTTCGTCCTGCGTAAGGCCCAGCTTGGTACATCACTGTGCGACCCATTATGGGCATGCGCCACACCGGTCCAGCACTAGTAAGGCCTTATTTAGGCCCAGCATTGTTCATAAAGCGCGTGGTATCCGACCCAACGTAGGCCATTCACAAGAAGGTTCATTACTATTCTAGCCTTTTACTATTCGAGCCTGCCAGACGTGGGCCACCCACTGACGACCCATATGTGAGCACGTCCGCTACTATTTTGGCCTGCTACTGCTATATCCTTTCACTGTTCGGCATGTTACTGTTGGAGATATGCCCAAGAGGCAATAATAAAGTGGTTATTATTATATCTTTATGTTTATGATAAATGTTTACATCCCATGCTATAATTGTATTATTAGGAAACACTAATACATGTGTGTTTTGTAAACATAAAAGAGTCCCTAGTAACCCTCTTGTTAAACTAGCTTGTTGATTAATGGATGATCATGGTTTCCTGATCATGGATATTGGATGTCGTTAATAACAAGGTTATATCATTAGGAGAATGATGTGATGGACACACACCCATAGTAAGCGTAGCATAAGATCAAGTCATTAAGTTCGTATTGCTATAAGTTTTTAAATGCATAGTAACCTAATCCTTCGACCATGAGGTTATGTTAATCACCATCACCGGATGGATACTTTGATGACATCAAACGCCGCTTCGTAACTGGGTGGTTATAAAAGTGTCATTGGGTATTCTGAAAGTATGTGTTGAAGCGCATGAACCAAGATTGGGATTTGTCCATCCATATGACGGATAGATATGCTCTGAGCCCTCTCGGTGGAATGTCATCTAGTTAGCTTGCAAGCATGTGACTAGGTCACAAGGGATGACATATCACGGAATGAGTAAAGAGTACTTATCAGTAACGAGGTAGAACTAGGTATGGAGATACCAACGATCAAACCTCGGATAAGTATAGTATCGCGAGACAAAGGGAATTGGTTTCATATGTAAGTGGTTCAATCGATCGCGAAGTCATCGTTGAGTATGTGGGAGCCATTATGGATCTCCAGATCCCGCTGATGGTTATTGATAGGAGATGTGTCTCTATCATGTCTACATATTCACGAACCGTAGGGTGACACACTTAAGGTTCAAAGTTGTTTTAAGTAGATATGGAATGTGCGTTGGAGACCGAATGTTGTTCGGAGTCTCGGATTGGATTCGGGACATCACGAGGAGATCCGAAATGGTCCGGAGAATAAGATTCATATATAGGGGATCATTTTCTAAGTTAGGAAATGTTCCGGAGTGTTTGTATGAGGATTCTAGAAGGTTTCGGAATGTTCCGGAAGGTTCTAGAAGATATCTTGGAGTTTGCTTGAAAATCAAGATAGGGATCAAGGAGTACTAGTGGGTCAAGACACGGATTCGTGGGGGAGGAGGACTCCTCCCCCCTCCCCAAATTCGTTGGCCATAGAGGAGGGGAGTCCTTCCCCAGGCGCGCCTCCTCCCCTTAAATAGAAGGGCAGGGGCGCCCCCTCCACCCTTGCTCTCATAACACCCAATCTCTGCCGCCTCTCTCCTCCACCATCTTCTGCACAGGCATAGGCGAAGCCCTGCAGAATTCTCTACTCCACCACCACCACCACGCCGTCGTGCTGCTGGGATTCCGTGGAGAAGATCTACTACCTCCGCTGCTCGCTGGAACAGGGAGAGGAAGGTCTGCTTCGACTCCGCACGTGTGACCGTCTGCGGAAGCGCTGCCGAATCGTGGCGCCGGAAGGATCGTCTACTTGACCAAGGGCGGAAGCGCTGCCGCGACACCGGAAGGATCGTCTACTTGACCAAGGGCGGAAGCGCTGCTGGAACGCGACGCCGGAAGGATCGTCCACACGATCTTGAGATCGGCAAGTGATCGACTACATCATCCACGAGATCTAATCTCGTTAACGCTTTCGGATCTACGAGGGTTAGTTCCCATCTATCTCGTTGCTCATGTCTAATAGATTAGATCTTGGCTTTTATTTGGATTAGATCTAGGTTTTGTTCGTTCTTGCGGTAGAAATTTTTTATTTTCCATGCTACGAACCCATCAGTGGTATCAGAGCCGTATCTATGCGTAGATCTGTTGCACGAGTAGAACACAATGTTTTTGTGGGCGTTGATGCTTTTGTTGTCGGTGTCTTAGCGTGTACTTTGCATCTTGCGGCATGGTGGGATGAAGCGGCTCGGGCTAACATTACATGTCATCGTACATGAGACCTGCTCCACGCTTGACGTGCAACTTGCTTTGCACAAGTGGCTTTGCGGGTGTCTGTCTCTCCCACCATAGTTAAGATTCAATTTACAATGAGCATCTTGACAACACTTGTATCAACGTTGTGGTCCTTGTTCGTAGGTAAGATCGGTCTTATGCGAAAGCCCCAAACCACGTAAAACATGCAAAGAAAATTAGAGGCATCTAACTTGTTTTTGCAGGGGTTTTGTGATGTCATATGGCCATCATGTGATTATGATTATATTTGATGTATGCAATGATCCTTGTTGTAATATGGCAACCGGCAGGAGCCTAATGGTTGTCTTTTAATTCTGTTAAGACTTGCATGTCTATTCATCTTGTAATAGCTTTATTCCAAGTAGTTGTAATAGTTGCTAGTGATGATGGACAATCATGAAGCGGCGCCACGGACCTTGACGCCACGCCGGTGATGATGGAAATCTTGTCCATGCTTTGGAGATGGAGATCAACGGCACAAGAAGAAAGGCCATATCATATCACATATTATGAATTGCCTGTGATGTTAATCCTTTATGCATCTTGTATTTCTTAGATCACGACGGTAGCATTATAAGATGATCCCTCTCACTAAATATCAAGTAATAAAGTGTTCGTCCTTAGTTGGCACCGTTGCTAAGACTCGTCGTTTCGAAGCATCTCGTGATGATCGGGTGTGATAGACTCTACGTGTGCATACAACGGGTGCAAACCAGATTTGCAAATGCAGAAACTAAGATTAACCTTGACGAGCCTAGCATGTACAGACATGGTCTCGGAACACAGAATACCGAAAGGTAAAACATGAGTCGTATGGATGATATGATGAACATGTTGATTGTTCGCCTTTAAAGCTACATCATCTCACGTGATGGTCGGACTTGGTGTAGTGGATTTGGTTCATGTAATAACTAAAACAACTTGAGGGATGTTGTTTTGAGTGGGAGTTCATTTGTAATTTGGATTAGTCGAACTCAATTTATCATAAACACAATCAAAGTGAATTTGCATAGTTTGTTGTAGTCATTGGCATCCGTTCACCACCTTACACTTAGTTATAGTTGAGATAGTGGAACTATAGAAATTCTGGATATTTGCTTTACGAACTGGTATCGTATTGTTTTGAGTGTCAATTAAAATTTATAAGTCCTATTGCAAACTTTCAGCAAACTCAATTTACTCCATGAAGTTTAATAAATAGTATTAAATCAAGAGTAACAATTCCAGTGTTAGTATCTAATGTATCATGTTAGCCTCCATGATTCTTGATACTCAAAAGATCGTTTTTTATATCAAGTTTATCTAAGAGCTGAAAGCAATGTTTCAGAAACCATCATATGTGAAAGGTATTGCGATATCTAAAACAATGTGTTGGTTACAACATGATAGAGTATACGTCCTCATATTTGATGAAAATTTGTGAAGGTTGGAGACGCTAGTCGTCCTAATCCTCCAAAAGGTTTTGAAAAAGAAACATTATACTCACAATTCACCTTTATAAGCTATAGCAGCTTGATCATGAAAGTTGTCATGATAAGGATGAATAGAAGATGTAAGTAAAATGTTTACTACGCTGAAAGATTACTAAAGAATGGATTTTTGAAAGAACACCAAACATTTGATGATGGTGATCCACCTCAAAGTGCAAGTCCAAAGCTATTAGTAGTTGACTATATACGCTTTGTACCATGTGTCATGTTGATGACACTGCTATTGATGTTAATAGATTCTTTTAAAAGAAAAGAAATTGCTGAAAGAGAATCTATAAAATATTTGGCAGAAAAGAAAAGATTGGAGATGTCCAACTTAGGCACATAGAAGATATACATGTTATGGTTGTATTCCTTGCTTGTTAAACAATGTGGTTCTCCGGTATTGGATACCGAATTGGTTGGTATGCTATGTCATACAGGACAACGTAATTCATGAACTACAATGGCCTAAGTAACTAGCAAGAGAATAAGTGATGATGTTCATCGAAAACAAACAAAGGGTTGTTGTGTTGCTCGTTAACATCAAAGCTTGCCTTCAAGATTTGTTTCAATAATTGTTATTTTGTTCCGGTATTACGAAAACAATGGATGTTCAAATAATTACCGTATTCATAAAGGATGGATGAACTTTTACAAGTCTTGTGGGAGAAATCACATCCATAAACACTATTGCTAAAATGTCGCAAGAAAAAAGATTGAAAGATCACTTGCGAAGTGACATCGCCGTTTAAATTATATTGGAAAGAAAACATGAAGAAACTCCATGTTGATGGAATTTTGGAGTCTTTTGATTTTGATCAAATGACGCTTGTGAAACTTTCTACAGATAATTAAAACTTCGTTCATAGGCGAAAAGGAACGAATGACTGGCTTATTGGAACTTGTACATATAGATGTATGAAGCCCATTATGTAGTCAAGAGCGATGGATTTCAACTTCATATGCTTTCTCCGAGAATTTGAGTGAATATATGTATATTTACTTAATAAGGAGGAAGTATGAAACATTTGAAAATTGATCAAAGACTTTCAAGATGAAATTGAAAATCATTGTAACAAGAAAATAAAGAGTTTATGATTCAATCATAAAGGAAGATATTTGAGTTACATGTTTAGCAAAAACACCTAAGACTTGAGGAATTGTTCTATGATTTGTGTTTCCCGATAAACCATAGGATTATGGCATATTCGAGAGATAAAATCAAACCATGTTTGAGATGGTAAGATCAAGGGTGTCATTTATAAAACTGCCATTATGTTTTTAAAGATTAAAGCTTTAGTGACTACCGCTTTTACACTGAAAAGAGCTCCATCGTGATCCGTTGAAATGACACCATATAAGTCATGGTTTGGGATAAAACCCGAATTATCTTTTCTTAAAATTTTGATATGTTATGCATAAGTAAAATGTTTACAACCAAAGTCGGATAAGCACGTCTTTGTAGGTTATCCCAAAAAAATTTGTTGGGAATTTCTCCATAACACTAAGGACAAAAGAGTTTGTTACTTGGAACATCAAGTTTCTTGAGAAGGAATTTTTCGTGAAAAGTTAAGTGGGAGGACAATAGAACTTTGATAAGGTTGTGGAACCTTAGCTATATGTGCTAAGTAGCGCAGCGCCGGAAAGTGTCCCGGTGACGGCCACAATGCTCATGGCTCTCGTGATTACAAAAGGTGTGATCTCGGAGATTAGAGTTCCTATATAACCATGTGGGTCAGTAAGAATCAAATAGTAAGATTTGATAAGCAAGTCGTTATTGTTTTGACAATGATGAACCGACTACATGCAAAGAAGCGATGATGGGCCCTGACTCCATAAAATGACTAGAAGTCATGGAATCCGTGATAGCATCCATACACTAGAAATCAAGTTTCTAAACTTTGAAGACCCTCCGGAAAGGCGTGAAGCCTATCGGTCGTGTTTGTATCTATAAAGAAATAGACATGGATGTTTCAAATCTATGAAATAGTCGACATGTTGGAAAGAGTTTACGACAATGTTTAAGGAATTGACTATGATAAGATTTGATCTTTCATAGCGATATTTAGTCTGGACGGATTAATGTAGCAACCACTACATATATTTTGGTATATGGTAGTTGAACAAACAAAACAAGTTCTTCTAATAGAATAGTTACCTAGGACGTCTACATGACACGATCCAAAGGGTTTTGTTAATTCAAAGGATGCTAAAAGAGTATGCAAAACTTCAATGGTTGAAGTAAGCATAGGGGAGTTGGAATCTTCACCATGATGAAACTGTTAAAAGAGTTTAAATTCATCGGAGATGATGAAGATGCTTGCATTTGCAAGAAATTAAGTGGGAGCGCTGAGACGTATTTCTAATACATTATATAGAGGACACATTGTTGATTGGAAATGATGTATCTTGAATTGACGCAGGTTAAGAATTTCATTTCGATGAAAGACTTAGGCATAACCCAAGAATTAGGCATCAATGTCTATATGAATAGATTGAGGCGCTAATATGGTTTTGCCAAATGTACATAGATAAGATGTTGAATGAGTTCAATATGGAAACAACAATAAAGGTTCTTGATGCACGGAAAGGACTGAATCAAGATTCGAGTGTGTTGACACGAGATTCAAGTGTTTTGACACTTGGTGAAATTACAAGAATATTTTGATCAATCATTCTTTGAGATGTACACATCCAGATATGTCCTATGCTCTAAATGTTATGAGCATATACCAGAATGATTCATAAGATGATCATTGGACAATAGTAAAGATATTCTTATGAGCTTTGGAAGAACTAAGAATATATCATGTATAAGTGACAAATAGTTAAAGGTAGTTCATTGTAAAGTGTTACATTGATACTAGTTTTGTCACACGATACAAATTAAGTTTATCTCAATTTAAACTATGGGTGGCACAATGTAATGAAAGGAAGTTCCATAACGGATTTTGTTGAGTACCAAAGTTAAAACATTGTGACAGATACTACAACAAAAGGCTAAGTATATAAACTACTATAGTAGCAGCAAAGGAGGGCATTTGTGTTAAGTAGTTTGTTATCAAACTAGGTGTGGTTCATAGCGGGATAATACTATGAAGATACATTGTATGACAATAGTATCAACATGATTTAATCCCGAGGAACTTAAGGTCTCACCAAAGGACCAAATTTATACAATGCCATCTCATTGGAGAATGAGTAATGCGTAGAGACGCAAGGACATGCAAATACACACGGACCTGGAAGTGTCAGATCCGAAGATTATGTTTACCACTAGCAATAGTGTCTATACAACACCAGAAAGCCATAGGTGTTGAATGCACAAGTTTTTAACTAGATTATTGACTCTAGTGCAAGTGGGAGACTGTTGGAGATATGCCCAAGAGGCAATAATAAAGTGGTTGTTATTATATCTTTATGTTTATGATAAATGTTTACATCCCATGCTATAATTGTATTATTAGGAAACACTAATACATGTGTGTTTTGTAAACATAAAAGAGTCCCTAGTAAGCCTCTTGTTAAACTAGCTTGTTGATTAATGGATGATCATGGTTTCCTGATCATGGATATTCGATGTCGTTAATAACAAGGTTATATCATTAGGAGAATGATGTGATGGACACACACCCATAGTAAGCATAGCATAAGATCAAGTCATTAAGTTCGTATTACTATAAGCTTTTAAATGCATAGTAACCTAATCCTTCGACCATGAGGTTATGTTAATCACCATCACCGGATGGATACTTTGATGACATCAAACGCCGCTTCGTAACTGGGTGGTTATAAAAGTGTCATTGGGTATTCTGAAAGTATGTGTTGAAGCGCATGAACCAAGATTGGGATTTGTCCATCCATATGACCGATAGATATGCTCTGAGCCCTCTCGATGGAATGTCATTTAGTTAGCTTGCAAGCATGTGACTAGGTCACAAGGGATGACATATCACAGAACGAGTAAAGAGTACTTATCAGTAACGAGGTAGAACTAGGTATGGAGATACCAACGATCAAACCTTGGATAAGTATAGTATCGCGAGACAAAGGGAATTGGTTTCATATGTAAGTGGTTCAATCGATCGCGAAGTCATCGTTGAGTATGTGGGAGCCATTATGGATCTCCAGATCCCGCTGATGGTTATTGATAGGAGATGTTTCTCTATCATGTCTACATATTCAGGAACCGTAGGGTGACACACTTAAGGTTCGAAGTTGTTTTAAGTAGATATGGAATGTGCGTTGGAGACCGAATGTTGTTCGGAGTCTCGGATTGGATTCGGGACATCACGAGGAGATCCGGAATGGTCCGGAGAATAAGATTCATATATAGGGGATCATTTTCTAAGTTAGGAAATGTTCCGGAGTGTTTGTATGAGGATTCTAGAAGGTTTCGGAATGTTCCGGAAGGTTCTAGAAGATATCTTGGAGTTTGCTTGAAAATCAAGATAGGGATCAAGGAGTACTAGTGGGTCAAGACACGGATTCGTGGGGGAGGAGGACTCCTCCCCCCTCCCCAAATTCGTTGGCCATAGAGGAGGGGAGTCCTACAAGGACTCCCCCTCCCCAGGCGCGCCTCCTCCCCTTAAATAGAAGGGCAGGGGCGCCCCCTCCACCCTTGCTCTCATAACACCCAATCTCTGCCGCCTCTCTCCTCCACCATCTTCTGCACAGGCACAGGCGAAGCCCTGCAGAATTCTCTACTCCACCACCACCACCACGCCGTCGTGCTGCTGGGATTCCGTGGAGAAGATCTACTACCTCCGCTGCTCGCTAGAACGGGGAGAGGAAGGTCTGCTTCGACTCCGCACGTGTGACCGTCTGCGGAAGCGCTGCCGAATCGTGGCGCCGGAAGGATCGTCTACTTGACCAAGGGCGGAAGCGCTGCTGGAACGCGACGCCGGAAGGATCATCTACTTGACCGAGGGCGGAAGCGCTGCTGGAACGCGACGCTGGAAGGATCGTCCACACGATCTTGAGATCGGCAAGTGATCGACTACATCATCCACGAGATCTAATCTCGTTAACGCTTTCGGATCTACGAGGGTTAGTTCCCATCTATCTCGTTGCTCATGTCTAATAGATTAGATCTTGGCTTTTATCTGGATTAGATCTAGGTTTTGTTCATTCTTGCGGTAGAAAACTTTTGTTTTCCATGCTACGAACCCATCAGTTACTATTCAAGCCTTTTACTATTCAGGGCCGTAAGGATGTAGGCTTTTTACCACTTTGTGGCCTGCTATGATTCTGGCCATTTACTGTTCTGCCTTTTTTGCACGTGAGGCCATGTTCCAGCCTTTTACTATTTATCGAGCCCGTTCGTGGTTTCCCTTTCAGCATTTTGCACGTGATGCCCATTACTGTTACGGCCTTTTACTGTTTTGGTGTTTCTGAGGCCCACACCAATTGCAACAATCAAAAAAGGTGTGTATGGACCATCAACGAGCATCATTTTTTGTTCATCGTTGGTCCAGTACATTAGGGTCCAATACCAAAGCTCAATCAGCCCAATTATGGTACCGCCTACCGCCAGGTGGGGGCAGCGTCAGCTAAATACCTACATGGCCTATACAATTTACCTAGATATTACATGAGCTACAAACTTATTATTATTATTACTGAAGAGAATATGCCCGAGAGGCAATAATAAAGTGGTTATTATCTTATTCCATATTTATGCTAAATGTTTATTTTGCATGGTACAATTGTATTAATTGGAAATGTTAATACATGTTTGTTTAATAAACAAATAAAGAGTTCCTAGTTATGCCTCTCATATAAACTAGCTCATTGATTAACAAGATGATCAAGGTTTCCTAATCATGGACATTGGATGTTGTTAATAACGAGGTCAAAACATTGGTGGAATGGTGTGATGAACATTCATCCGAAGTATAGCAATATGATCAAAGTCATTGTGTTTAAATTGCTATAACATCTTACAAAGTAACTTTAGTCCTTAGACCACGAGATCATGTAAATCACTAACACCGGAAGAGTAACTTGATAACATCAAACGTCACACCGTAACAGGGTGACAATAAAGGTGGGTTCAGATACTCCAAAAGTGTTATGTATAGACTCATGGATCAATAGTGGGATTTGTCCATCCTGATGACGAAGATATATACTCTAGGCCCTCTCGGTGATATCACATTGATGTAGCTGGCAAGCGAGTGATAATATCACTAGAATGTTATATCACGGGAACGAGAAAAGAGTACTTGTCGGTAACAAGATCAAATTAGGTATGGGGATACTGATGATGGACTCTTGAGCATGTAATATATCGTTAGACAAAGGGATTTAGTTACAAACGTTAAAGGTTCTCACGATTACTCGAGTCATCGTTGAATGTGTGGGAGTCAGTACGGATCTCCACGTCCTGCTGCTGATTATTGATCGGTGAGGGGTCTCGTTCATGTATGCATTATTCATGAACTATAGGGTAACATACTTGAGGGATACCAACACCATTTCAAGCAAATATGTTTCAGAGAAATATTATGAAAGTGCTAGAATTATTTCGCTGGAAACCGGAATTGTTTCAGGTGAAATTGCTAAAATTGGTTATGCATATGATATTGAAACGTTGCAGGGGGTTTTATGTGAATGTTTGTTAATTAAAGTAATTAAAAAAAATTCTGGATAAAATAAATAAAAGAGTTTTATTTAATGAGAGCTTGCGTTAAATTTGGTGGAAAATTAATGTAAAGTGAGTGGAGTTAGTTTTAATGGGAGTGGGCTTAGTGGAATCTCCGCTCACCATTATGGAGGGAGAGGTGGGGGAACCACCATGCCATGCGCATGGAGCCTTGGGGCTGCCCTCCTACCATAAAAGGATCTCTCCTCCTCCTCCACTCTCACACCTTCTTGTGAAGGATCTCTCTCCCCCACTAGTTTATTCCCCATGGTCTCGGATTAGTGAGATACATGTTCCCAGTGGCTTTGTCTGAAAGGAGTTGTTGCTTCCGCTACATCGCTGGAGCGAGGATGCAAAGGTTGTCGGGGTACCGGACGTGTGTGCGATCACAGATGCATCACTGCTTTGCGGTGCTGGACTTACTAGTGTTGGACCTGCTGGACTTGTTAGACTTCATCATGATCTTGAGATCGATAAGTGAGCGACTACATCATCCACGAAATCAGATTTCGTTGACAAAGATTTTCGGTCTGCAAGGGCAAGATGTCTATGTATATATATCCACCTGTTGATTGTATCCAGGTAGATAGATCTTGGTGGTTAGTTTTTCACATTGTAGGAATTTTGTTTTTTATGGTGCGAATCCAACAGTGGTATTAGATCCTGATCTATGCGTAGATACTTTGCACGGGTAGAACACATATGAGTATGTGGGTGCTGATGATCATGTTATTGCATCTTCTATGTATTTTTGGATATTGGTGGCATAGTGGGATGAAGCGGCCCAGACTAACTTTACATGTCCTCGCACATGAGACATGTTCCACGCTTGACATGCAACTAGTTTTACATAAGTAGCTATCGGGTGGATACCTCTCCTACTATAGTCAATATCTGATTTACAACGAGTTGCTAATAATTTGATTATCATCGTTGTGGTTCCATGTTCATAGGTATGAACGTTCTATCTTCGAAAGCCCTAAGCCACGTAAAACTTGCAATTGATAAATTAGAGGCGTCTAGTTTAGTCGTTGCCAGGCAAGTGTCATGATATGGTGACGTTATATTTTGTAGTATGGATTGATACTGTTGGAAATTGTAACATATCAAAGTGTAAGTTCCATAGACCTTGGCCTTACACATATAGGAATGATGAAGATCATACCACAATTCACAAGATAGTGATCGATTGCAAGAACCATATCATATCACTTTCTGCATATGATGTTTATTTGCATCTTGTATTGCTTGTTTGGTGGTTTAGTAGCATTATAAGATGATCCCTCTTTTAAATATCAAGATAAGAATGTGTTCTTCCTTAGTATGCATCATTAAGAAAGTTCATCGTTTCGAGACACCACATGATGATCGAGTGTAATAGACCTTACTTTCGCATACAACTGTTGTAAGCTAGTTTTGCACATGCGAGTTTAAAGGTTCTTACTTGGCTTGCCTAGCACGTACAGACATGGCCTTGGAACACGAAATGAAAGGTAGTCATATGGTTGATATGATGACCATATAGATGCTCGCCTTTGAAGCTACACCAACTCACGTGATTATCAGTCTTGGTGTAGTGGATCCGGTTCATGTAATCACCAAAAAGACACGAGGGTGTTGTTTTTGAGTGGGAGTTCATTTGTAATTTGGATTAGTCAACCTCAATTTATCATAAACCAAATCAAAGTGAATTTGCATATATTGTTGTAGTCATTGGCATCTGTGTACTACTTTATCCTAGTTTTAATTGAGATAATAGAACTATAGAATTATGGATATTTACTTTACGAACTGGTATCGTATTGTTTTGAGTGTCAATATAAAGTTTAAAAGTCCTATTACAAACTTTCAGCAAAATCCATTTACTCCATGAAGTTAAATAAGTAGTATTAAAGCAAGAGTAACAATTCCAGTGTTAGTATCTAAAGTATCATGTTTGCCTCCATGATCCTTGATATTCAAAAGATGTTTTGGTATCAAGGCTATCTAGGAGCTGAAAGAATTGTTTTAGAAACCGTCGTGTGTGGAAGATATTTGGCAAAATACATGTGCTCATATTGTATGATAATTTCCGAAGGTTGGAGCCACTACACGTCCTAATCTCCCAAAAAGGTTTTTGGAACTGATATTATACTCGTGATTCACCCTTATAGGCTATAGTAGCTTGATCATGAAAGTTGTCATGATAAGGATGAATATAATATGTAGGTAAAATGTTTACTACACTAAAAGATTACTAAATAATGGATTTTGAAAGAAGACCAAACATTTGATGATGGTGACCCACTTCAAAGTGCAAGTCAAAAGTCATTAGTATTTGACTATACACGCTTTAGACTATGTGTCATATGTATGGCGCCACTATTTATGTTTATAGATTCTTTTAAAAGAAAAGGAAATGCTGAAAGAGAATCTACAAAATATTTGGCAGAAATGAGAAAAGACTGGAAATATCCATCTTAGGGATATAGATGATATACATGTTATGGATGTATTCTTTGCTTGTTAAACAATGTGGTTCTTGGGTATTGGATACCGAATTGGTTGGTGTGAAGTGTCATATAGAACAACACAATTTATGCACTACAATGGCCTAAGTAACTAGCAAGAGAATATGTGATGTTGTTCATCAAAAACAAATAAAGTGTTATTATGTTTCTCGTTGACATGAAAGCTTGCCTTCAAGGTTTGTTTTAATAATTGTTGTCTTGTTCTGGTATTGTGAGAACAATGGTTGTTCGAATAATTATGGTATTACATAGAAGATGGATGAACTTTTACAAGTCTAGTTGGAGAAATCATGTCCATAAAACGGATGCTAAAATGTCGCAAGACAAATGATTGAAAGATCACTTACAAAGTGTGATACGTCCAAAACGTATCTACTTTCCCGAACACTTTTTCTATTGTTTTTCCTCTAAACTTGTGTGATCTGGATACAGCTAACACGGACTGACGTTGTTTTTAGCAGAATTACCTTGGTGTCTAGTTTTTGTGCAGAAAATCAACTATCAGGAAAAATCCCGGAAAATATGCCAAAAATCCTATTTCATCAGAAGACTCACGGAGCCAGAAGACGAGACGGAGTAGGGCCAGGGCAGGCCGCGCCTAGGGTGGTGTGGCCACCTCGGTCACCCCCTCAGCCTCCCTCTTCCCCTATAAGTTGCCTCTTAACCTAAAAACCAAGGGGGGTCGATATTTTTCCAAAAACAGTTCCGCTTCGCCACCACCACCAGATTCCGCAAATCAGCACCAGAAACTCCGTTCTGGCACCCTGCCGGGACGGGGAATTGGAGGAGAACATCACCACCATCGCCACCATCGCTTCTCCATCGACCATCCATGTTTCCCCCATCTATGAGTGAGTAATCCCCCGCTGTAGGCTATGGGGATGGTAGGGATTGGATGAGATTGTTCATGTCATGGCATCAGATTGTTAGGGCATGGTGCCTAGTATCTATTATTAGTCCTATTTGACTTGGTTGCAACTTTTTATGCTTAATGCTTGTCACTAGGGCCCGAGTGCCATGATTTCAGATCTAAACATGTTATTGATTCATTATGATAGTAAGGTTTATGGTCTTACCTGGAAGTTGTATACACACATTGTTGTCTGGAACCAATGGCACCGAAGTGATAGCAATCGGGATAACTGAAGGGAATGGCTTTGATGTGAGGATCGCATGTCTTCACGGAGTGTTAATGCTTTGCTTCGGTGCTCTATTAAAAGGAGCACCTTAAATGCCAGTAGTTCCCTTGAGGCCCCGCTGCAAACGGGCTGACAGGACAAAAGATGTTGTGAAAGTTCTCATTGCGAGCACGTACGACTATATATGGAACATATGCCTATGATTATCTAGTACTTGGATGCTTTATCTTATTTATCTACAAATGCCCTATGTCTTGATTGCCATGTGAATTGTCTTGTTCATGCAACGCCCGTCCATCCATCCATATGCCTACTGCGCCTTAATCCTACTATTTACTGCTACTGTTACTACTATCTTACTTTTACTACTGCTGTTACTTTACTATTGCTATTACAAAACTGTTGCTACTGATAAACTGCTGTGAGCAAGATTGTTTCCAGGTGCAGCTGAATTGACAACTCAGTTGTTAAGGCTTATAAATATTCTTTGGCTCCCCTTGTGTGGAATCAATAAATTGGGTTTCACTTCCCTCGAAAATACTGCGATACACCCCTATACTTGTGGGTCATCAAGACTATTTTCTGGCGCCGTTGCCGGGGAGCATAACTCTATTTATCAAGTTGACTTGGAATCACTATTGTTCGCTGCCATCTATCCATCATGGGTAAGTCTCGTGATGGCAAGGTTCCTATTTTACCATCCACTACAAGAAGAGGTATGGTTCTAAACACCTATGTTGCTCTTGATTCACCATCTGTTATGAGTAAGATCCTTACACCACCACATACACATGCTACACACACTGCTACTACTGCTGAATCTGAAACTTCGGATACTTATGATGTTGCTTCTACTATGCTTGATAAGAGTGGTTCATTAGGTCCTTTCCTAGATGCTACAACTGCTAGAACTATAGCTGGAAATACTGAAACTCCTAATGAAGACATTACTACACCTGTTAGTTCACCTGAGTCTAGATAGATTTATGATATTGAAGATGGTGATATAGAGATGACCGACGAATTTATTAAAGAATGTCAAAATACCCATGACATGAGTGCTATTAAGAGTCTCCTTGAGAGGCGTACTATAAAACCCAAATTGTCTCCTAATGCTAAGTTTGCTGCATCTCCCATCAACATTAAAGATAAGGATTATGATTTCTCTCTTGATTTATCTTACATAACTATTGTTGAGAAAGAACCTTTTTGTGGGACTAAGAATGAGAGTACGGTAGCACATATGGCTGAGCTTTCTACCATGAGTGGTTTATTTTCTGATGATATTAAGATGCGCACCTACTTTGTTGCTAAAATTTTCCCTTTTTCATTGAAAGGAGAAGCTAAAACTTGGTTTAATAATTTACCTCCTGGATCTATCGATAGCACTGATTGCTTGATTAGTACTTTCCTTCAGAAATATTTTTTTGCAGGAACTTTTTGATTTTAGACAGGGAGAAAAAGAGATATTGCCTAAATCATGGGCAAGGTTTTGTGGCTTGATTCATGCACAAGCTGGATGTCCATTACCTAAAAATGAGCTTCTTGATATATATTATAATGGACTAACTGAAGAATCTAGGACATACCTGGATAGTTGTACTTATTGTGTTTTCAGGAATAGGACTCCCAAAGAAGCTGAGGAATTAATGGCTAAAATAAGCAAGAACTATGAAGATTGGACTCCTCCTGAACAATCTATTATTGTGCCTATACCAACAACAAAGAAGAGGGGAGTTATTGAACTAAATGATGAAGTGATGAAGGAAGCTAAGAAATGTCTTAAGGAGAAGGGTATTAAAGCTACAGATGTGAAGAACCTACCTCCTATAGAAGAATTATGTAAGCCAATCTCCCACTCATCCGCTATTGAGGTACACTCTCTCCAACATTTTGATGAAGGTGATATTCCTTACTCTAAACCTCCTGATCAATGCTTAGAAGAATTTGATATTTTTATTGTTAAGCAAGATAATTTTAATAAAAGGGTGCAAAACCATTTAATGGAAACTCTAGAGATATTATTGAGTTAAAAGATATTGTGGAAAGAACATCTAATGATGTTAAAATGCTTATTAAACACTACCAAATGGTTCAAACTCCAATTGATCAGCTTATTAAAGTACAAAAAGACTTGCTAGTCAACGCTGCCAAAGAAAAACATGCTTATGAAATTAGAACTAGAAGTGGTGCTGCTACCCAGGATCCTCTATATCCTGAGGGGCATCCTAAAAGAATTGAGCAGGATTCTCAACAAGCTGAAAATAGTGGTACTTCTCCTAAGAAAAGGAAAAACAAACGTAAAACTATTGTAGAATCCTCTGAACCTGCTAAAGATCCTAATAGTATATCTGTCTCTGATGCTGAAACTGAAAGTAGTAATGAGGAAAATGATGCTCCTGATAAATAAAAAGTTGAAGAAGAACCTGAAAGAAACACTAAGAATACTAAATACACTAAAGAAGACTTTGTTGCTAAGAAACATGGTAATGAAAGAGAGCCTTGGGTCCAAAAACCTATGCCTTTCCCTGATAAGAAACACAAGTCAAAGGAAGATGAACACTATAATAAGTTTTGTGAGTGGATGAAACCTTTATTTTTGCAAATCCCTTTGACTGATGCTATTAAATTGCCCCCTTATTCAAAGTATATGAAGGATATTGTCTCTAATAAAAGGAAGATCCCTAATGAAGAAATTTCCACTTTGCTTGCTAATTATTCCTCTAATGGTAAGGTTCCAAGGAAACTTGGAGACCCCGGGGTTCCAACTATTCCATGCTCTATTAAAAATAGTTATGTTAGAACTGCTTTATGTGATTTAGGAGCAGGAGTTAGTGTTATGCATTTTTATCTCTATAAGAGACTTCAATTGGAAAAACTAATACCAACTGATATATCTTTGCAAATGGCTAATAAACCTATTACTATTCCTGTTGGTATATGTGAGGATGTACCTGTCCAAGTGGCTCATAATTCTTGATATTAGCTGATTTTGTTGTGCTTGAAATGCCTGAAGATGACAATATATCTATTATTCTTGGGAGACCTTTTCTTAATACTGCAAGAGCTATTATTAATTGTAATCAAGGAAAGGTGACTTTTAATGTTAATGATAGGGAGCATACTGTCTATTTCCCCAAGAAGATTGATAGGAATTATGGTTTAAATTCAATTGAACATGTTGAGGGCATTCAAGTTGGAGAAATATATTGTCCCCTACCGAGAGAAAAATATGAAAGTATTATGATTGGGACCATTGCTATCAAGGTTGAGGTAACATAATCATTGAGTGGAATACAAAGTTTTGTTTCATATGAAATTGTTTTGGTAACAAGACCTGATTAACCTTGTTAACAAAGGAGTTTTTAATGAACAAAACAATGTTTTCACCATGATTATCTCCGCTTACTTTTAATTTATCCATTTTAGTTTTTGTTTTCGCTTAGTTTACTTTTCAGTTGTTAGTTTCTTGCATATTACAGTGTCTTAGAACTTCTGAAGTTTTGGTTTCGTTTTGTTTTTGCATCATTCCAAAATCACTTTTCTGCAGAAAAATCATTCATCTATACCTGAAAATTGCTCAAAAATAAAGTGTCTCGAAAAATTCCAGAAAATTCATATTAAATTTTTATGTGAAAAAGGGGCAGAGAAGTGCCTAGGGAGTACCAGGGGCTATCTAGGCAGGCACACCACCTGGTGGCACAGCCAGCCCAGGGGCGCGCCTGGCCATGGTGTGGGCCACCCCTAGCCCACTCACTCTCTCACTTGCCTCTGCATTCTCTCTCCCGAGAAAACACCAGTTCTTTGCTCGAAATCGCGTTCTTGCTGTTCTTGCCCACAATTTTTCGATCTCCTTTCTTAGCCCATCTTTGCTGCTGAAATTTGGAGCATTTTATCTCCGGTATGTGACTCCTCCGCTTGTCCAAGTAGATTTGTGTTTAGTGGATTATATCTTGAGTATTTTGCTGCTGTAGGTGACATGTTATGAGAGCTTGTAAGCTTGTTCAATGCTTAGAGATATTATTTTGATGCATGTTTAAGCCTCTTGCAAGTCCCTATGAGTAGTTCCCTTCATTATGTATTCACTTTGAAATCACTTGTATAATGGATGTTTAAATTTTAGAATAGAAGATGAATGAGAACCAACTCAACCAACATGAACTGAGGGTGCCTAAAGTTATGAAGGTTCACTGAGAGGAGGAAGTGTTTCCTTCCATATATCCATGCCCCGAAGGAGGGGGGTCTTCATATCAGCAACCTACCTGTCGTGGTGGTGTCACAGCAGATGCCATGGATAGGCTAAAGGTGGGGACTAATACACGCTAGGGGAATCCAGGGAGGGATAGTGAAGTGATTCTCCACACAGTTATTTGTATTGCTTTGCTTCCAAGATTACAAGTGCTCCTAGAGCTGTATTGGCGAGAGGAGGAAGAAGGAGCTCTCTTACTCTCACCCACAGATCACACCTAAAAACCCTAGCCAAATCAGAATAGCGGAACCCCTTCTACTTAAACCCTAGCCCCCCTTATATAGAGGGAGCTTGGTCTCTGCCTAGGGCATACGTGGAGGCATATTCCTAAGAATATGCCTCCTCCCAAAGTAGTACGCCGACCGGGGTGCTTTTCCCCCGCGTCACACATGCAGAGGCTACGTGAGCCTCTGTGGCGCCCGCGTCAGCCGACATGGGCGTCGTCACCCTTGTCGGCCACGCCCCGGTGGTCCTGCCCTTGCTTGCTTCGCTCAGGTAGTGCGTACCGGGGCTTCTTTTGACCAGCGAGATTCCTTCCTTCTCCTAGAAGCTAGACGTGACCCGGATCATAGTTGATCCGGCCACACCTGTTCCTGCATACAAGTAAAACAGGCACTTCCAACTTACTACTTAAGTCGGTTGAGACTTAGTTAGGCGAATGTCCCCTGGTCCGGGTTACCCCGTGATTCGGCCTGCCTTGAGGTGACCCGGCCAGCATCCGCTTTGGCCTTGCCGAATCTCGGCTAACTCGGCCTTTATACCCCGGCGTGACCCTACCCGGGGGTATCCCCCAAACATTAGTCCCCGAAGCTGGTGCGGTCTTAGCTGCCTTGGCTGCTAAGGCCACATCAGGTTCAATTTCGAGCTCTGGTCGTTATTATCGAGTTACCTCTTTACGTCGGTTTATATGGATTTACGTTCCCTTCGCACATTCCAAGTTTTCACTTGCTGGCCGGGTTACCACTTTAATTCGGACCTCATGGTTTTACTTTCCCTCTGCACATTCCAAGTTTTCACTTGCTGGCCGGGTTACCACGGTTCCATCTGGGTCTTGTTTCGTTCTCTCGTACGCCAACCCATGTGGAGGGTAATCATTATGGTGTCTTATTTTAAGGGCCAGCATAGTAACCGCCGTAGTAATTGTCAGTTATCACTATGCGCGGGTCACGTCACGCATGCCTCCTCGTTTACCGCATCACAGCGTCACATCATGGGATCATCTCCGCTCTGTTGCCTTCCCTGTGGCTCCCTACTGATTGGCCAAGGTGGGCTATACATGGCCACACTGTGTGGCTCATTCGTAGGACGCGATCCCACTCACCCCTTGAGGGAGTGGTTAAATAGGGGAGGGGCACACCCCTTAGGAGTTTTCCCCTTCCACGCCCCTCTGCCCCTTGCTCTTCTTCTTCGTCTTCCTCGCGACCACGCCGCCGCTAGTTCTCCAAGTAGTAGCGCCGCCGCCGCACTACTTCCCCGTGCCTCTGCGTCACAGCCACCGCTACGCACCTCCCTCGCCACAGGTCGTTGCCAATCTAGGCCTCTGGCCCCCGCCGCCGCTAGCGTCAGCGAGGGAAGTGAAGACCAGATGACAGAGGTGGAGCTCATCGCCGCTGAGCAGGAGATGGAGGAGGACTCCGCGGCGGCGGACCGTGGTGCGTGGGCCGGGTCTTGGGTCTTCCAAGACGACCTGGATTGGCTCTACCGCACCAGACGCATCGCCGCCGGCGTCGCCGCTCGTCTCGCCTCCGCCGAATTGGCCCCCTCACCCAATCCGGGTGAATACGTCGTGTTCTTGTCCCACTTCTAACGGGGGTTCGGTTTGCCGGTGAGCGACTTTTTCCGGGATTGGCTTAGTACATACGAACTCCAGCCGCACCACCTTCCTACCAACGCCATTACCTCTCTTTCCGCTTTTGCCTCTACGATCGAAGGCTATGCCGGACTTTGGCCCACAAAGGAGCTATGGATCCGATTTTTCGGCCTTCGTCGTAACGTCATCCCAAATATCCAACTCGATCCGGAGGACAAGCAGCTCACTCAATTCGGAGCTGCTTCCATCTCACCCTGGAGGCTTTCCGTTTTCCCCCGGGTCACCGGGTTAGAGTCCTGCAAAGGGTGGGCCCAGACTTTCTTTTACGTCTGGAATACCGGCACTAAAGACTTAATCCAGCTACTCCCCTATACTCCAGTGGAGGTCCCTCAGAGTGGATCTAGCATCTCTTCACTGCTCCAACCTAGCCCTTCTCCCCCTCGTGACGATGAGTCACGTCCGCTGAGCCCTATCCTAGAGGGTTCTGCGGCTGCTCCGGGTTCTGCTCCACCTCGTCAAGAGGAGGGTAACCTTGGAGCGGGGGAGACCGGTCCAGCCGAGGCGACGGCATCCACAACTTCGGCTTCGCCGCAACCAGCAACCACTGAAACTACCTCGGCACCAGCACCAGCTCCCGCATCAGCAACCAAACTAGCACCAATACCAATTCCGGCATCAGCACCAACTCCGGCTGCAAAAACATCAGCAACGGCACCAAGTCCAGCAACAAGAGCACTAGCGCCGAGCTCCTCTGCCTCTTCCGAGTCTTCTCAACCTCGGCGAGGAACTACCCCGGCAGCTCCCAAGGGGAAATCCGCTGTGACGACTTCCTCTTCCCAGCAAGCCAAGGGCAAAAAGGCTCCGGACGCTACCAAGTCAGCATTCGTCAAGGCTGGGCAGCGTACCCTCGCATCAATGCTTCCCAAGAAAGTTCTAGCAGCGAAGGACACCCCTGCCGAGCCAACCGATGCACAACAGATGGTTCTGCATACTAGCCCGGCCCTTGCCTTGGTTGAGAGGAAAGAGGCGCACACGAAGGGCTTGGTGGCACCCCATATGCCCACCGGCGAGCGGTATCCTCCGATGTTGATTGAGTTTGTCAACAACTGGAACAAGGCTGAGTTCGTCCATGACGATGATCTCCCGGAGAAGTTTGGCCCCACCGAATTTTCTGCCCATATGAACACAGCCGCTAAGGCAATCAACCTCGCGGGTCGGATGATGGAGGTACGTCGTTTCCCCTTTATATGCTGTAGATAATAACCTTTAGTCCCCAATCCTCTGGGGGAGTAACTTGTTACTCGGCCGGATGCTCTTTAGAATACCAACGTAGCTCCATGAGAACTTTGAATATGCACACACCTAGAGCCGGGTTAAGTTCCACTTGGCCCGGATCTTGTACACTTCGAACATGCACACACCTAGAGCCAGGTTAAGTTCCACTTGGCCCGGATTTTTGTACACTTCGAACATGCACACACCTAGAGCCGGGTTAAGTTCCACTTGGCCCAGATTTTTGTACACTTCGAACATGCACACACCTAGAGCCGGGTTAAGTTCCACTTGGCCCGGATTTTTGTACACTTCGAACATGCACACACCTAGAGTCGGGTTAAGTTCCACTTGGCCCGGATTTTTGTACACTTCGAACATGCACCAAGCTAATTTGTGTTTTTGTACTTCTTTCAGGTGACCACCAATTGCCGGAGTGCTGAACTCCAACGTCTGCTGGATACCCACAAGATGCTACGCGCAAAGCAAGCTGCACTTCTCGCGGAATACGAGAAAAGGGGTTAATTTCTTCCTTAGCGCTTCTTCGTTTTTCTTCATCTCCCTCTGCCGAACTAATCTCATCATTCGGTTTCTGCAGCTGGGGTGGAGGCTGAGAACAAGATTATGCGGACGAATCTGGAGCAGATCCAGGGTAAGTCATTTTTGTCCGACCTTGCAGTGCTTTCCATTTCCTTCTCTCCTTGGCTCGACAATCATTCATACCTTGGCTCTGCCGGGCCAACACACTATTTCAGCATCGCTTGAAGATAGTGTGCCCGTACCTGATATGATGCTGCATTTTCTCGAACAAGCAGGGCAGCATCAAGCCGAGCTTAAGAAGAAAGATGATGAGCTCGCCCTCCTCCGGACCAAGGACGATGAGATCGCTAGGCTCAAGGCTGAGATGGAGAAAATGAAGGCCTAGCACCAATCCGAGCTCCAAAAGGTTGGCTAGGATTACACAGAAGAGCGCGAGCGCCTCAATCTCCAGATCGCCAAGGACCAGGATTTACTCAAGGAGTCCGGCATCCGGCTTGGGTCGGCAAATGTTGAGCTTGAGCAGCTTCGGAAGAGACGTGATGACTGCATCAGGGAGTTGACCCAGATCCTCAGCCATATATCACGTAAGCTCATTTCCCTTATCCGACCTACTTCTCCGGGTTACTTCCTATGTCTTTTCTTTA
Source organism: Avena eriantha (assembly GCA_910589775.1). Taxonomy (NCBI): domain Eukaryota; kingdom Viridiplantae; phylum Streptophyta; class Magnoliopsida; order Poales; family Poaceae; genus Avena; species Avena eriantha. The sequence goes on from OU342745.1 coordinate 231,939,615, forward strand.
CCTTCTTCCTTTGTCTCTTTTCCAGGAAAATTTCCAGAGGGCACTGCTATTGCGACCGCAGCAGTTGCCGACTTCCGCCAAGAAAGGGGTACTCCTGCCGCTCCTGATGGTGAAGAGATTCCCTATGACATGGAGGACCTGTTGGTCAGCTTGTCATCTCGTGTGGAGATCATCAAAAATTATGGCAAGGACATCCTCGACGTTGCAGTTCGCATCTTCAACACGTTCTGGCCCGGCGAAGATACTCTGGAGACCACCGCAATTCTCGTTGAGAAGCTAATAGAAACCGAGACTCAGCTCGACCTCTGGAGAGAGTCCGCTGGGCGTGCCGCAGCTGATACCATTCTCCACCACATACTCACGTGGTATAAGAAAATTGATCTCAACCTCCTGACACGCCTGCGCATAGGATCCAGATGGACCAATGACCCGGAGTGGGTAGCTCGGCGCCAGGCTTGCGCCCATAGCCTCATCGAATATGCCCCATTCATGAATGGGCTGAAGGGCCGAGCTTCCTAGAAGCCGCTGGGGACGAAGAGGTTGAGAATGATGAAGATGGCTCGGACGGTGATGGAGAAGATGACGCCTCGGATATTGAAGATGGCGAAGATGATGCCGAACTTCCTCCTCCTGCCGCTCCTTGAGCGAAAAAACTTGAAAATTTATCAGATCCCCGGTATGCCAGGTGGAGTTTTATTCCATATACATGTGATATTTTGCTACTAAGTTCTTATGCCGGATTAACTTGGGCGTAGTCCCCGAGTTTCTTTTTCTTGTTCGTCCAATCTCTTGGCTCGGTTCGTGTCTACCTTGATTCAGTTTTACGACTTACAAATCCGAGCTTCAAAAATTGTCTTAACAATACTGGGAAACTTTTAGACTTAGCTCAAAAATAAAACTGCATAATAACTTGAAAATAACTACAGGGTTAATCCGAAAAACAAATGTCGGCTCGAATAAATTCTTTTCCTTAGTCATTTTTCATGTGCTACGCAATTCCAAACTAGTTCTCTTGCTTGCCATGAAGCCAATTCTTGTTGGACAGCAACAAGTCGAAGAGTTAGGTTCTTGGTGCTCACACATTACTAATCCGAGTTAAGTAGAATAACTTATTCCAGCTAACGCATAAAAAACAACAAACATTATTAAGGCAGCCCCCAAGTAACTGCTCGAGGTGCCAACATTTCATTGATAAGCTCATTGCCGACATACATACAGACATATGAGATGACTCGGATACATACACTTCTTAGCTAAGTGTAGAAAGGATGAAGTAGAGCTATATTCCATGGTCGCTTGGATTCCTCTCCGGACCTGTCCGCCTTGTTCTTCTCCTTTGGCTTTGCATCTATAAGATAATAAGAATCATTGTGCAATGCCCTGCTTACGATGAATGGCCCTTCCAATGGGGGGGGGATAATTTATGCATGCCAGTAGTACGTTGTACCAACCGGAGCACCAGATCGCCTTCCCGAAAGACTCGGGGGCTTACTTTCCGGCTATGATAGCGTCGGAGATTTTGCTGATATATGGCGGATCTGGACAATGCCAGTTCTCTCGCTTCTTCCAGCAGATCAACATCATTTTGCTGGGCTTCTTGCACTTCGGCTTCTGTGTATTGGGTGACCCTAGGCGAATCATGCTCTATGTCGGCTGGTAATACCGCTTCTACCCCATATACCAGCAAAAATGGTGTATAGCATGTTCATCGATTCGGAGTTGTTCTTAAACTCCACAGTATTGCTGGTAGTTCTTCTATCCAGCACCCCGCTGATCTTTGCAGCGGCTCAATGAGCCGGGGTTTTATCCCGGATAATACTAATTCGTTGGATCTTTCCACTTGTTCGTTCGATGCGGGGTGGGCTACCGAGGCTATGTCCGCCGGATCTTCTTATCCCGGCAAAAACGCGCAAAAGCTCCTTCTGCAAAATTTGTGCCATTATTAGTTATGATATTGTGAGGATAGCCGTACCTCAAGATGATATCTTTGAGAAATGTTACGGCCGTAGCTCCATCACATTTTCTTATAGGCTTTACTTCAATCCACTTCGTAAACTTGTCCACCATTACCAGAATGTGAGTCATATTTCCCCTTGTTGGTTTGAATGGGCCAACCATATCCAAGCACCATACGGCAAATGGCCAAGTAATTGGTATGGTATTGAGTTCCGACATTGGCATATGTGTCTTGGTAGCGTACCTCTGACAACCATTACACTTTCTCACCAGATCTTCCGCTTGCTCTAAGGCATTTGGCCAGTAGAATCCGTGCCGGAAAGCTTTTGCTACCAAGGCTCGGGATGAGGCATGATGCCCGCATTCCCCCTGATGTATATCTCGGAGGATGACAAGCCCTTCTTCCGGGTCAACACATCGCTGGAGGACATTGGTCACACTTCTTTTGTATAGTTCGGAATTGATGATCGTGTAAGCCTTTGCCCTCCTCTGTATTTGCCTGGACAGCACTTCCTCAGTGGGTAACGTTCCATCTTTCAGGAACTGAAATATAGGTAGTGCCCAAGCTGGTATTGCTCGCACAGGGAACACATCCTCATCAATCTCCATCTGATCCACCGGCATAACTTCAACCGGATCACGCTGAGCAGTCCCCGGGTCTTGCGAAGCAGTCCTCGGGTTTACTGAAGCAGACCCCGGGTTTGCCGAGGCTGTCCCCGGGTTTCGCGCACCACTTCCCATGTCAATGTCCATGGGCACAGCTCCAGATTCTGTGTCCTCCGGGACATAGATCGAGTCGGTTTCTGGGGAGGGCCTGATGGATGGTTTCCTGAGGTGCTCTAATGCTACACCCGGTGGAATTTCTTGCCGGTTGACCCGAGCTTCGACAGCATGTCGGCAACCTCATTTTCCACCCGGGGTACATGGTGAAATTCGCATCCCTTAAAGTAACCAGATATCTTCTGCACATGAAATCTATATAGTGCCATGTTTGGATCAAGGGCGTCCCACACTCCCGACACTTGTTGCACCACCAAACCCGAGTCGCCAAAGCATACGATTCGACGTATCCCAATTTCTTTTCCCACCTTGAGCCCGTGCACAAGTGCTTCATACTCGGCGACATTGTTTGATGCCACGAAATGGATCTGCAGCACGTATATCAGCTGGTCCTTGTTTGGCGAGGTAAGTACAACTCCGGCACCTAGCCTGGTTTTGGTTTTTGATCCGTCAAAGTGCATTTGCAAATATTTTGGATCTGGGAGTGGTGGTTCGTATTGCACCTCGGCCCAGTCCACGAAAAAGTCCGCCACAGCTTGAGATTTAATGGCTTCTCTTCTGTCATATTGCGGCGCATAAGGAGCTAGCTCAATTGCCCATTTTGCAATTCTGCCACTGGCATCCTTATTACTCATTATCTCGGATATGGGGGCCTCACATATGACCCTGATGGGATGCTCCTCAAAGTAGTGCTTCAGCTTCTTGGCGGCCATGTACACGCCATGTGCCACCTTTTGATAGTGTGGGTAGTTCTGCTTTGAGGCTGACAACACCTCGCTCAAGTAATACACTGGCATTTGCACCGACTTACCTTCCTAGTCGCGCTCCACCACTATCACTGCACTTACAACTCGGTTGGTTGCGGCTATATAGAGAAACATTGGCTCCTTTGATAGTGGTGAGGCCAACACTGGTGCAGTGGCTAACATCTTTTTCAAGTGGGCAAAGGCTTCATTGGCCTGCGGTGTCCAAACAAACTTATCCGACTTTTTCATGAGTTGGTAAAGAGGAAATGCCTTTTCTCCCAACCAACATACAAACCGACTTAACGAGGCCAGGCAACCAATGAACTTCGGGACATCGTTAAGACACTTCGGCAGTTCCATTCGTTCGATGGCCCGGATTTTGGTTGGATTAACCTCGATACCTCGGCTGGAAACAAGAAAATCGAGCAATTTCCCAGCCGGGACAACGAAGGTGCATTTTTCCGGGTTAAGTTTCATCCGGAACCTCCTTAGGTTCGCAAAAGTTTGCCTGATATCGTCAAGGAGCGTTTTGCTTTCCTTGGTCTTGATAACCACATCATCCACGTACACTTGTACATTTTGACCGATTTGGTCGTGCAAACATTTTTGCATACATCTTTGGTACGTTGCCCCTACATTACGTAAACCAAACGACATGGTGCGATAGCAATAAGCCCCATACGGGGTAATAAACGCAGTCTTTATTTGATCATCCGGATTCAGAGGTATCTGGTGGAAACCAGAATATGCATCAATGAATGACAATAAATCACATCGAGCAGTTGAGTCTATGACCTGATCTATTCTTGGCAGCGGAAATGGATCTTTTGGACACGCCTTGTCCAGGTTCGTGTAATCGATACACATTTGCCAAATCACTGCCACGTTCGGATCATCCTTCTTCTTCTCCACCAGCACCGGATTAGAGAGCCAATCCGGGTAAAGTACTTCCATGATAAATCCTACAGCTAGCAACCGAGCTATCTCATCCCCGATGACTTTCCTCCTATCTTCAGCGAAGCGGCGGAGGGGTTGCTTCACTGGCTTAGCTCCGGGTCTCACATTCAAAGAGTGCTCGTCCAGCTCCCTCGGAACACCTTGCAAGTCCTGTGTGGACCAAGCAGAAATATCCCGATTCTCACTGAGGAAGCTGACGAGCTCGCTTTCCTATTTATCACTTAACCCGGCACCAATTGTTACGGTGCGCTCCGGGAACATGTCATCAACATGAACCTTCTTGGTATCTTTCGTGGCCTGGAAAGAGACACTTCCGTGCGGGTTTACTCAGCGCCGGCATATACTGCTGCGCGGACTGAGCCAATGCCGCCACCTCTTGAATTTTCCTTTTCTCCTGCGCAATCACAAGTGACTCGGCTAAGTTAGACCCGGCCGACGCACACGCCATGGAACGTCGGAAATCCCCAGCAATGGTAATCACCCCGTTTGGTCCGGGCAACTTCATCTTCAAGTAACTAATATGACAGCTTGCCATGAACTTGTTTTTGTGCTGGCCTTCCGAGTAACGCGTGGTACGCACTTTCTAAATTCACCACCTCGAACTCCAAATTTTAGGTTCGGCAGTTATCCCTCGTGCCGAACAACAGTCAACCCGGACCTTGCCTATAGGCTCACAAGAGATGCCGGGCACAATACCATGGAAAGTTGTCCTCGTGGGCTATAGCATGTTTTCCGAGATACCCAACTTGCGCATTGTGTCCGCATACATGATGTTAATGCTGCTGCCATTGTCAATCAGTACCTTTGAGAACCTTACATTAATGCTAGGCCCAATGAACGTCGGATCCAGCACCAACGCATACGAACCAGGGCTTGGCATAAGCTTGGGATGATCCCTGATGCTCCAGGTGATTTCTTGGTCAGACCAAGGCATATACCTAGTCACTGCAGGCATCACTGCATTCACCTCCATATGTCGGTGCTGCAAGCTCTTTCTATTTGTTTCCTCAGTGGTGAACACACAATAGCTTTGATGATGCTCTCTGTACTCATTTATCCCCTCATTTCCGGGGTACATCTGATCCGGCTAATGCTGATTTTCCACTTGATGCACCACATCTCTTCTCTCATTGTTATCATACCTCGGCGGAGGAGGAGGCAACATTAGCTGTTGTGTATCCCTGCTTCCCAGTCTTGACCCTATCACATGATAGTCCGGCCTTGGGTATCCCGCGTTTGCCATTTCCGAATCTCCATCATTATACCTGTCTTGCTCTCGTGGAGCACCTTTCTGTTGCATACCTCGGCCGACACTTTGCTCTTGCCTAGGTATATTCCGCTGCTGCGGTTGTCATGCTCCTGCCGAGTTTCGCTGTCCGGCATTGCCGTTGACTGCGTTCCCTTGACCGGCATTGCCTTGGTCGCGGTTACCTCGGCCAGCTTCACCTCGGCTCACACTCCATCGATCATCATTTTTCTGTGGTTCTTTTCCTTTCCCTACTCGTGTTGGGGCATACGGGACGATCTGTTTGTTCTGTCTGGCCGAGGTTACCACCTCTTCTCTCCTTGGGCCACCATGAGGAGACGATGCGGCTCCAGCGGATTTCTCTGGGTTACCAATCGCCAAATGGACGATCTTGGAGGCTCCAACTCTCTCCGCGTTAGCTCGGAGTAGTTCTTCGTTTTGTCTGTTCGCGATCCGAACCAGTTCATTAACCCTATCTTGTTGTCTTTGACGGGCTTCACCCGTCAGACCCTCTAATTCGGATGCAGCTGCATCCGCTGCTCTGAGGTTCTTTGCCGGGGTACTGTACCTCGGCAGCCCCACGGACATACAGTTTTCTGATTCCTCAATTCCAGTATCACCTTCTCTGTTCATCTCGCTCATGAGATTTCTCCCCTTTACTTTTACGGCATCTACTTTGTTCGCCTTTGCATACTCACGTAGCGTCATATTCAATGACTGCTGAGCCGCGGCTATTTTCTTTGCGCCCTCTAGTATCTTTTGCCTAGTTTCCTCTAGCTCGGCCTGTGCTCGAGCCAGATCTACTGTTGCTACCACAAGGTTTTCCAAGATATCCATCGCTTGCCTCAACACATTTTCCGGCCTCTCTAGTGGAGGACCTCTACCTTTCCTCGGTGCCTTAGGCGTTACCTCCGGATCTGGCGCCGGATCCTTGCTCGCGCCCGCACCAGGCGCAGTTATCATCACCTCTGCGTAGTCCGGGGAGCGAGCGATACGCGCCCCGCGAGGCACGGTGAGGGGCGGCTCCAGCCTCGACGACGTGGCGCGGATGAACACAAGACATGTCCACAGCAACGTAGACTTTGTGCGCGCCGAGCTTGACGAAGAGTCCGTTGCACGGAAGTGGACGCGTACCGAAGCAGCCAGCGTTGTCGCTGACGAAGTCCAGCGCTCCAAAGCACTGAACGAGCCCGGATACGATACGTTCGCCGGTGCCGATGAAGTTTCCCGTCTGGATCTTGACCCCTACTAGCGCCGCTAGCCCCACGGTGGGCGCCAACTGTCGTGGTGGTGTCACGGCAGATGCCATGGATAGGCTAAAGGTGGGGACTAATACATGCTAGGGGAATCCAGGGAGGGATAGTGAAGTGATTCTCCACACAGTTGTTTGTATTGCTTTGCTTCCAAGATTACAAGTGCTCCTAGAGCTGTATTGGCGAGAGGAGGAAGAAGGAGCTCTCTTACTCTCACCCACAGATCACACCTAAAAACCCTAGCCAAATCAGAATAGCAGAACCCCTTCTACTGAAACCCTAGCCCCCTTATATAGAGGGAGCTCGGTCTCTGCCTAGGGCATACGTGGGCCTCCTCCCAAAGTAGTAAGCCGACCGGGGTGCTTTTCCCCCGTGGCACACACGCAGAGGCTACGTGAGCCTCTGCGGCGCCCGCGTCAGCCGACATGGGCGTCGTCACCCTTGCCGGCCACGCCCCGGTGGTCCTGCCCTTGCTTGCTTCACTCAAGTAGTGGGTACCGGGGCTTCTTTTGACTAGCGAGATTCCTTCCTTCTCCTAGAAGCTAGACGTGACCTGGATCATAGTTGATCTGGTCACACCTGTTCCTGCATACAAGTAAAACAGGCACTTCTGACTTACTGCTTAAGTCGGTTGAGACTTAGTTAGGCAAACGCCCCCTGGTCCGGGTTACCCCGTGATTCGGCCTGCCTTGAGGTGACCCGGCCAGCATCCGCTTTGGCCTTGCCGAACCTCGGCTAACTCGGCCTTTATACCCTGGCGTGACCCTACCCGGGGGTATCCCCCCAACACTACCTATGATTGGGGAGCCTCTTCTTCTTCCCAAGGGCCTAACCACGATCATTCCTACGATGACCTGCCTGCTTGGAACCCTTACCCGCATTGGTATTGATACCAACTTAGGCCAAAAGCCTAAGCTTGGGGGAGGTACACCGACACCACACTCATCTACATATCATGTTTAGTCGGTACTTTGTATATCCATGCTTCATTCTCTTTTTAGTTTTCGTTCTTGCTTTATTTCTGCTTTCCAAAACACAAAAAGACCAAAAATATTTTCGTTGTTTCTTTGTTTGCTTCTTTTTCTCTTTGCCTTGGTTTGCCTTTTTTCCTTTTTTGCTTTGTTTTGATCAAAAAGATTTTGCTTTGCTTGTTCTTCCTTTTTTCTCTTGCCTTTAAAACTCAAAAAAAACCAAAAATATTTGTTGTTCTTCTTTGGTTTTGTGAAGTTTGTTCCAGGGTTCAGTAGTCCTAAGTGGAGTTTGGTTTTCATATTATTATTCAAGCCACACAAGTGAAGGGCAATGATGAGGATTAATGAAAACTTGAGGTGTAGTAAGAGGCTGGTAATGAACTCTATTTATTTTCATTTTTTGTACATATACTCATCATTGTGGGCATGCTTAGTCTGTTCATGTAGGGTGTATGTTATTTATGGATGCTTAGTAGTTCTTGTTTTCTTATGATTAGCTCAAGTGTACTAATAGTTTGTAGCATGTCATATGAATGTTTGCTTGCATTGCTCTATTCATAACTTGGTATGACACTATAGTATCCTTCTCTAAATGTTTCACTTGAGTTGACTTGGCACATGCTCACGCATGCATATGACTGAAATAATCAGTTAAGCCTTGATGAATTATTTTGCCTCAGGGGTCTTGAATCACTTTCATGCCATGATTAGTCCTGTTTTGTTGCAAGCATGATTATGACAGTTATTGCTCTCTCGTTTGTCACTCTCTTTCTATTGCTAGCCTTCACTTGTGCTGAATATAATCTTTACTCGTGCATCTAACTCCCCAAAACAAATATTGTCAAAAGTGTCCACCTTACCTACCTATTAGCATCATTTGCTATTCCGTGCATATTAAGTATGCCTTGTTTTCTTCTGAATAAAATGTTTTCTTGTTATGAGAAAGTTAGTTAGTAAAGCTCTCACGAACTTGATGGCACACTTTATTTTCTTGCACTTAATAAACCTGAACCATTGCGTCCTTCTTTGTTGCGTATATGCTTGCGCTTTATAAGTTGAAGTGAGCAGAACCATGTATCATGGGGAACGCTTCCAACATTGCACTGGTACTTAGTACCTCGTTGATATCATGATTCTTTTGCTTATGGATCCCGGCGGTGTGAAATAAAAGTGGAACTTGTAAGATCATGGAGTTTGTATGTGTGTTAGAGAAATGCATGGGCCGCTACCCTAAGCCATGCCTAATCATGGTGGAAACTTGCAGTATAACCATAATGAGCATTCTATGAAGCATCCTCAATAAAAACCTATGCAAATAGCAAATAAAAAGATCGCTGATATGCTCGTTGTCTGCTTGCCTTGTAATTTTTATTATGGGATAGCTCATGTATCATGTGCAAGGGGTACCCCGTTGGCGGTTCTCTATGATACATATGTACTTCCAATGACAAGATCTTACTTGTGACTGAAGTTGAGTAGCATGAGGTTCGGTCTTCGTAAGTAAGGGGCATGAGACTTCGACTTATAACTTGTCAAGCATATCCTCTTAGTTGTGTCACTTTAATCTTAACCACTTAAAGATGCTTATGATAGGGCAATGATAGCTCAAAGCTAATAAGTACCATACTATCAGCATTTGGAAGCCTTTCAAACTTTTCAAAACCTTTTCGTTTTCCTTGTTGAGTCTCCACATATTCTATGGGAACTTCCTTGAGAGCATGGTTGTCATTCTTAGTGTAATGTGCTTGTCTCAAAACTTGATTAATTTTGTTATGACCTTGATGCTTGTATCTCTGATATCTTTACTTCTAGTCTTCACTTGAACTTCAGAGGTGCCTTGGCATTTATATTTGCTCTACAATTAAAGGCAAGCGAGATACCACTCTATCATACATTTTTATGAGCATTGCAATGTTGCTTATGTTTTTGTTTCTTGCTACTTATTATTTTGAGTTGCAGTCTCTTCATAGCTTGCAATGACTATTGAGTGACCTTATTTGCATACTCCTTATTATGAATTGTCTAAGTACTTGATCATATGCTGAGAATATATACATCATATGAAGCAAATGTGTTCACGAAAGTTTCTTTTATCGCACTCAGTTTTCAACTGAATTGCTTGAGGACAAGCAATAAGCTAAGCTTGGGGGAGTTGATACATCCAAAACGTATCTACTTTTCCGAACACTTTTGCTATTGTTTTTCCTATAAACTTGTGTGATCTGGATACAGCTAACACGGACTGACGTTGTTTTTAGCAGAATTACCTTGGTGTCTAGTTTTTGTGCAGAAAATCAACTATCAGGAAAAATCCCGGAAAATATGCCAAATATCCTATTTCATCAGAAGACTCACGGAGCTAGAAGACCAGACGGAGTAGGGCCACGAGGGGCCCACACCACCTGGCCGCACGGGCCAGGCCACGCCGCGCCTGGGGTGGTGTGGCCGCCTCGGTCACCCCCTTGGCCTCCCTCTTCGCCTATAAGTTGCCTCTTGACCTAAAAACCAAGGGGGGGGGGGTTTGACGTTTTTCTAGAAAGAGTTCCGCTTCGCCGCCACCACCAGATTCCATGAATCAGCACCAGAAACTCCGTTCTGGCACCCTGCCAGGACGGGGAATTGGAGGAGATCATCGCCATCATCGCTTCTCCATCGACCATCCATGTTTCCCCCATCTATGAGTGAGTAATCCCCTGCTGTAGGCTATGGGGATGGTAGGGATTGGATGAGATTGTTCATGTAATGGCATCAGATTGTTAGGGCATGGTGCCTAGTATCTATTATTAGTGCTATTTGACTTTGTTGCAACTTGTTATGCTTAATGCTTGTCACTAGGGCCCGAGTGCCATGATTTCAGATCTGAACATGTTATTGATTCATTATGATAGTATTGTTTATGGTCTTACCTGCAAGTTGTATACACACATTGTTGTCCGGAACCAATGGCCCTAAAGTGACAGCAATCGGGATAACCGGAGGGAATGGCTTTGATGTGAGGATCACATGTGTTCATGAAGTGTTACTGCTTTGCTCCGGTGCTATATTAAAAGGAGCACCTTAATTGCCAGTAGTTCCCTTGAGGCCTCGTTGCAAACGAGCTGGCAGGACAAAAGATGATGTGCAAGTTATCATTGCGAGCACGTATGACTATATATGGAACACATGCATATGATTATCTAGTACTTGGATGCTTTATCTTATTTATCTGCAAATGCCCTATGTCTTGATTGCCATGTGAATTGTTTTGTTCATGCAACGCCCGTCCATCCATCCCTATGCCTACCGCGCCTTAATCCTACTTTTTACTGCTACTGTTACTACTGTCTTACTTTTACTACTGTTGTTACTTTACTATTGTTATTACAAAACTGTTGCTACTGATAAACTGTTGTGAGCAAGATTGTTTCCAGGTGCAGCTAATTGACAACTCAATTGTTAAGGCTTATAAATATTCGTTGGCTCCCCTTGTGTCGAATCAATAAATTGGGTTTCACTTCCCTCGAAAATACTGCGATACACCCCCTATACTTGTGGGTCATCAAAGTGACATTGCCATTTAAATTATATTGGAAATAAAACATGAAGAAACTCCATGTTGATGGATTTGTGGTGATGCAGCCCGTCCTACGGATGCTCCTACATCTACACCACCAAGTCCCCCAAGTGGACCCATGACTCGTTCTCGAGCCAAGCTTCTCCAAGCTAAGGTGAATTCTCTCTTGTACTCATGTGACTTCGACACACCCCTGGATGGCTTGCTACTTCATGCCCCGACACTATGCATCATCAGGTATGAAGACACGAGCCAGAGGAGTGACGCAGCAGCCAACAGCTGTCAGGAGACCGCGGTACTACCGGTCCCTAGAAGTGGTAATACCGCTCAAGCAGTACTACCGCTCATGGACAGCGGTACTACCGCCCCGGGCAAAGAGATAGACCCGAAGCCCCAGATCCAACCGGTACTACCGCACTCAGCAAGCGGTACTACCGTGTGCACCTGAAGACTCACGCCAAAGGTTCTGCCCGCCCCGGTACTACCGCACCGTCCAAGCGGTACTACCACGTCTGACCGGTACTACCGCTCAACCAAGCGGTACTACCGGACACCCCAGGCCCTGCGCGCTCTAGCTCGGCCCTTTGGCCTTGTAACACCCCCTTTTGATACTTTAGTTGCCTAAACTACCCCTGAACTTGTGGTTGACCTATATATAGCCCCCCACCTCTATTGTAAACCCTAGGCATGATATTGGAATTAGTGGAAACCCCTTTGTGGATCTATGTAATTCTTGCCTCATGCTCCTTGACTAAGGAGCACCAATATACCCAAACCTCGTTGGAGTTTGCATCGTGCCTCTGCGTTGTACAAGGCCTAGGCATCGGAGTCCCTTTGCTTAGTCGTCAAGATCTCACCGAGTCTCCCATCTCGCCGTGCCGGTTCGAGAGAGAGTCCTCCACCTGACGCCGATCCTAGGGATTGTGCCGGACTGGTCACCGCCGGCGTGAGCTATTGGTGTTTATCGTGGTTTTGCGTGTGTGTGTTCATCTCGTTCTTCGTGCGTGTGTTCGTCGTGTTCATCCTTCCCTCCTTCCCCCGCACTCCACCCTCGATTTGAAAGGGAATCGTGAAATATCGGGCCACCCTAGAGGTTTGCCCTGAACATATTGGTATCAAGAGCTTCATTGCTCACGAATTCCCCCACAAAATTTTCTTCTATCCACCAAAAATTCGAAAATCCCCAAAAAAGAGCCCCAAATTTGCCTTCGGATAGATCTCTGGATTTGGTGCATTTTTCGTGGTTTTGGTCCATAGATCTGTTGCTTGGGGTATCGATCTACTTTCCTTGTGTGTCCCTAGCTCCAATTTTGTTTAGTTTTCTGCCAATTTGAGGATTTTTGGGTCGTTTGTGCGTTCAATTTCGAGATCCACGTGCCCAGGAATCCGCGAAGCGGTACTACCACTAAAACGAGCGGTACTACCGGCTGTTCGCAGCGGTACTACCGGACTTTTTGAGCGGTACTACTGCACCTGTCAGACAACAATTTTTTTACCACCATTTTTTTCGCTAATTTTAGTATTGGCTTGTTCGTGTTTCGCGTGCGTGTCGCCCAACTAACTTCAAGCTTCCGCAACAGTTTTCACATCCCGCGCTCATCGACACCACGACACCGAACAACATTCCCCTACACCGGTAGCAAGTCGTCAATACCGAAGGTATAACTTGCTCCACCTTGTTAACCATTCTTCCTTGTGTGTATCTATCCTATGAGAGCAGCTCATTTTGTGTTTTCCTAAGCATTGTGCACTTGTCCTTGGAAAGTGAGAGTGTGAGAGCAAATACAAGAGTTAACATAGTAGTATAGAAAGGGAGAAAAAGAATCAAAAAAAAGAGAAAAAGAAAAATACAAAGATACAAAGTCTCCCAATACAAAGAGAGTTTCAAGATTGTAAGCAAAGAGAGAAAAAGAGCGCGACCGAGGCAAGTGCACAAATCCGTTGCTTATTTCTCTTTGGGCGAACGAGTTGTGGTCTCTCCTTGCGTTGGCACGACACCGAGCGTAGTCTTCGTTAGGACCTTTTGTGCTCATTTTATAGTCGTGCTAACCACATCCATCTCCACGTGTGTGTATCTTTGTGTTTTGTAGATCGTTTCCTTTTTGCTTTGATCTTTTGGTTCTCTACCACGTTTGACAATAACCTTGTCTTTGGATCGTTTCGTTTGGTTTTCCACAATCCTAACCTTCCACCAAAAGCTTTTGAGAGTTAGTTCTTTCTTTAGTGTGAGTTTTCTTTACAACTCCACTTTGCACGCTTATAGCTCTGACTTGTGGTTTCTAGTTTGGTGCAATCCCCAAGGTGAGAAACAAGGCTAACACCACCATATTCCACTTCCATATACAATACTTGTGTGTTTTTCATGATGGATAGGCATGGTGAGTCGAGCCAACCACCTTACCAAGACGAAGAACAAGGACCATACATGACGCGTGCAAGTCACTTCATCGTCCGACAAGAGTTCCGTGAACGTTGCCAAGCCCTTGAGACGCGTCAAGATGAATAATTTGGCGAGACACAAGCCGAGTTCAAGAACATCAACAACCGCTTCGACGGCCTAGAATGACAAATGCACGCAATGCATCACAACTTTGGCCATCAAAATGAAGCGCTCCAACGCTCCTCGTCGAAACAGATGACAATCTTCGACGCCTCATTGATGGAATGGCAAGGCCTCGTTCATGTGCTTCAAGCTCTTCAAGTTCTTTGCGTCGTCATGTTCCTCTCCAACAAGATCTACCTCCAAGTGCGACAAGACGCAATGATGTCCCCGTGGTCGAAGATGAAAGTTCTTCCAACTACATACCTTCGCCACGGCCCGCCGCAACGTCAAGCTATGACGGTGACCTCTCTTCAAGGCCACGAGCAAGGCAAGAAGCACACCGTCATCATGCAAGGGCATTAGTGCTCCAACAAGAGCAACCACAAGAAGAACCGCAAGTGCAACCGCAAGTCTACCACCATCGACCGCGACACATACTTGACACAACAAGTGATGACTCCAAGTTGGAGAATCAAGCTCGTCATCGACGTGAAGCTCTCCAAGATCCTCCTCCTCGTCATCATCATCATGAACATCAACAATGACACCATGGTCATCACGAGGCGCCTCCTCCACATCAACAAATCTTGGAGCATCAAGTGGTACAAGTTGAGCGACGCCCACCACGTCAAGAGGCTCACGACCATGATCTTTGCCGTGAGGCCCATGTCCCTAACCAACGTCACCAACCGAGGAACGAGCCTCCCCTTCATCGTCAACCACGTCAAGAGGCTCCACACCCTCGTCACCATGAGGCCCAAGCGCCTCAACATTACCAACAACCGCGCCAAGATCAAGAGCAAGCTCCACAACAACAAGCGCAAGAGCAAGCTCCACAACATCAATATCAAGAGCAAGATCTGCAACAAGGTCACGAGAACCAAGTTCCACCTCCCCAACTACAAGATCATCAACAAGGTCACCAAGCTCGTCGCAATGACCGCAACGATGAAGAAACTTTTGGCAAGCTCAAGTTCACAATGCCCAAGTTCACCGGATCCAATGACCCCCAAGAATACCTCTCATGGTCACTCAAAGTCGACAAGATCTTCTGCATGCACAACTATAGCAACGAGAAGATGGTCGCCATGGCTTCGGTTGAGTTTGATGATTACGCCAACCTTTGGTGGGAACAAGTTCAAGTTGCTCGTGATGTAAGACAAGAACCGCCAATCACAACTTGGCATGACATGAAGGCTCACATGAGATCCCGGTTTGTTCCCGCGCACTACACGCGTGACCTCTTCAACAACCTTCAAGCGCTTCGTCAAGGGACAAAGACCATGGAAGAGTACTTCAAGGAAATGGAACTCAACTTGATACACGCCAACATTGATGAGAGCATGGAACAAACAATGGCACATTTCCTTATTGGGTTTAACCACCCCATCAAGCGTATCGTCGAGTTCCAAAACACCATGGTTGAGCTTGTGCACATCGCAACAAAGGCTGAACGTCAAGTGCAAGAGGATATCAAGTACAACAAGCCCAATACGTACTTCACCTACAAGCAAGCTTCAACCGCTGCACCAACAACTT
Organism: Avena eriantha; assembly: GCA_910589775.1. Taxonomy (NCBI): domain Eukaryota; kingdom Viridiplantae; phylum Streptophyta; class Magnoliopsida; order Poales; family Poaceae; genus Avena; species Avena eriantha. The sequence continues at coordinate 231,955,158 of OU342745.1, forward strand.
TCAATGGAAGCTCCTCAAGTACCTCCAAACCTTGCTTCAAACCCACACTTCCTCAAGGAAAACTGCCCCCAAGTGGCAAGCAAGCAAAGAGTGATACACCTTTCAATGGTGAATGCTACAAGTGTGGAGGTAAAGGACACAAGTCGGACGAATGTGAAAATAAGAAAGTCTTCTTCAGCCATGACAATGGTGATGAAGAGTACTTGAGTGAAGATGAGTTTGATGCCCGTGTCAAGGAAGCAATGGCAAGGCAACGAGTGGAAGATGATCCAGAACTCCTCATGTGTCAACATGACGCAAGTCCATCGCTTGTCGTCACAAGGATCCTGACCACTCAAGCACAAGAGCATGAAGTCCAACGCTCCAATATCTTCCAAACACGAGTCGGCATCAATGGCAAATCTATCAAGGTGATCATTGATGGAGGGAGTTGCCACAACCTTGCTAGCACCGAGTTGTGTGTGAAGCTCAACCTCACCCTCCATCCGCACAAGCACCCCTACCACGTGCAATGGCTAAGTGACCAAGGGTCCGTGAAGATCAAACATACCGTATCGGTCTCCTTCGCCATTGGTCCTTACAAAGATACGGTGGAGTGTGATGTGGTTCCTATGACAATTTGCCACATGCTTCTTGGTCAACCATGGCAATTTGACAAGGCTGCTCAACATGATGGTCGCACCAATGTATACACCTTCAAATGGCTCAACAAAACATGTGTTTTGCAACCGATGACTCCTAGCCAAATACTTGCGGACAATGCAAAGGCTTTAGCGAGGGTGCAAAGCACAACACCTACTTATGAGAAGGGCGGTGAGAGAGAGAACCACCTCATAGTGAGTGAGAGCCACAAGCCAAATTCGAGTGGAAAAACTAAGAGTGTTCTCCTTGCCACCAAAAGTGAGATGAGAGATGTTCAGAACAACCCATCCATCTTGCACTATGTCCTCCTTTGCAAGGGACTAGCACAAGGAACTAATGAATTAACCAATGTTCCTCCATCTTTGATAAATGTTTTGCTGGAATTCAAGGATGTGTTTCCCGAAGAGCTCCCACATGGACTACCTCCTCTTCGCGGCATTGAACATCGCATTGACCTCATCCCCGCCGCACCACTTCCCAACCGCGCCGCTTACCGCACGAACCCAAAGGAGACAAAGGAGATCGAACATCAAATCAACCAACTCGTCTCCAAAGGTTTGATCCAAGTTAGCACTAGTCCAAGTGCCGTACCTGTGATTCTTGTTCCAAAGACGGATCATACGTTACGGTTATGCATGGACTGCCAGCCAATCAATGCTATCACCGTGCGTTATCGACATCCCATACCACGTCTTGATGACATGCTTGATGAGTTGTGTGGAGCCACTATTTTTTCGAAAATTGATCTTCGTAGTGGTTACCATCAAATATGCATGGCTGAAGGTGATGAGTGGAAAACCGCCTTCAAGACCAAACTTGGTCTCTATGAATGGTTGGTTATGCCCTTTGGCTTATCGAATGACACATCCACCTTCATGCGCCTTATGAATCACATCTTGCGTTCTCTCATTGGAAAAAGTGTTGTTTTCTATTTCGATGATATTCTTGTTTATAGAAAATCACTTGAGGACCATATAACACATGTCAAGGAAGTTTTGCAAATCCTTCGACATGAAAAGCTTTATGCTAACCTTCCCAAGTGCACTTTTGCTAAAGACAGGTTGATTTTTCTTGGATTGGTCGTTTCTTCGAAGGGAATTGAAGTTGATGTTTCCAAGGTAAAGGACATACGAGATTGGCCCATACCAACAAATGTGAGTGAACTCCGAAGTTTTCATGGGTTGGCCGGTTTATATCGTCGCTTTGTGAAAGACTTTTCAACCATTGCTTGTCCCCTTAACGAATTGACCAAAAAGAATGTCACCTTCGTGTGGGGCAAAGCACAACAAAAAGCTTTTGATGAACTTAAAAAGAGGCTCACCGAAGCACCTCTTCTTGCTTTACCGGATTTCACAAAAACTTTTGAGATCGAGTGTGATGCTAGTGGTATTGGCATTGGAGGAGTCCTTATGCAAAACGGACGTCCTATAGCCTACCATAGCGAGAAACTTGATGGTGGTCTCCTTAATTATCCGATTTATGACAAAGAGCTTTTTGCCTTAGTTCGTGTCCTTCAAGTTTGGCAACATTACCTCTGGCCCAAGGAATTTATCATACATTCCGACCATGAGTCCTTGAAATACCTCAAAGGCCAAGCCAACTTGAGTAAGAGACACGCTAAGTGGGTTGAGTTCATGGAGTCTTTTCCGTACATTGTCAAGTATAAGAAGGGCAAAGATAATGTAGTTGCGGACGCTTTGTCTCGCAAACACACAAGCCTTCTTACAAGACTTGAAATCAACGTGTTGGGTCTTGAGGAAATAAAATCTTTGTATGCTTCCGACCCGTTCTTTGAACCAATTTTTGCAAAGTGCTCCAATGACAAAGGAGTTGATGATTTCTATTTGCACAAGGGCTTTCTATTTAAACAAAACAAGCTATGCATCCTGAAGTCGTCGCTTCAACTTTTGCTTCTCCAAGAATCTCATGGTGGAGGCCTCATGGGTCACTTTGGCCGTGACAAGACATTGGAAATGCTCTCCACTCACTACTTTTGGCTGAAGATGAAGCGCGACGTGGAGCGCTACGTTCAATGATGCACGACATGTGTTCAAGCTAAGTCGCAAGCTAACCTCTATGGTCTTTATATGCCATTGCCTATTCCTCATACACCTTGGTCCGACATTAGCATGGATTTCGTGTTAGGATTGCCTAGATCTAAGAATGGTCATGATAATATATTTGTTGTTGTGGATCGTTTTTCCTAAATGGCACACTTCATACCGTGCATAAGACCGACGATGCTTCACATGTTGCAAATCTGTTTTCAGGGAAATCGTCCATCTTCACGGTGTGCCAAGAACGATCGGCACTGACCGCGACGTCAAATTCATGAGGTACTTATGGAAGACCCTCATGGCCAAGCTCGGCGTCAAGCTACTCTTTTCATCCGCGTCTCATCCTCAAACCGATGGCCAAACCGAAGTTGTCAACCGAAGCCTCAGGACTCTCCTCCGTGTGTTAATCAAGAAAAACCTCAAGGATTGGGAGGAATGCATTCCACACGCTGAGTTTCCCTACAACCGTGCCAAGCACTCAACAACCAAGATGAGTCCATTCATGATCGTCTATGGTTTCAAGCCCCTCATCACGCTCGACATCCTACCACTACCTCTCCACGAGCACACCAACATGGACGTCGAGAAGCGCGCACAAGCTATGAAGACGCTTCATGAAGAAACAAGAGCTACTATCGAGCAACAAGTCCTTCGCCAAGCTTCACGGTTAAACAAGGACAAGAAGGAGATGATCTTCCAAGAAGGTGATCTTGTGTGGATACACTTGAGCAAGGACCACTTTCCCAAGGAACGAGATTCCAAGCTCAAACCAAGAGGAGATGGCCCCTTCAAGGTCCTCAAGAGAATCAACAACAACGCCTACATCATCGACATACCACCCTCCAAGTACCTTACAAGCAATACATTCAATGTCAAGGACCTTTCACCCTACCATGGAGATATTCAAGATGATAACCATGAAGGGTCGAGGACGACTCTTTCCCAAGGGGGGGAGCTGATGCAGCCCGTCCTACAGGCGCTCCTACATCTACACCACCAAGTCCCCTAAGTGGACCCATGACTCGTTCTCGAGCCAAGCTTCTCCAAGCTAAGGTGAATTCACTCTTGTACTCATGTGACTTCGACACACCCCTGGATGGCTTGCTACTTCATGCCCCGACACTATGCATCATCAGGTATGAAGACACGAGCCAGAGGAGCGACGCAGCAGCCAACAGCTGTCAGGAGACCGCGGTACTATCGGTCCCTGGAAGCGGTACTACCACTCATGGACAGCGGTACTACCGCCCCAGATAGAGAGATGGACCCGAAGCCCTAGATCCAACCAGTACTACCACACTCAGCAAGCGGTACTACCGCGCACACCTAAAGACTCACGCCAAAGCTTCTGCCCGCCGCGGTACTACCGCAGCGTCCAAGCGGTCCTCCGCGTCTGACCGGTACTACCGCTCAACCAAGCAGTACTACCGGACACCCCAGGGCCTGCGCGCTCCAGCTCGTCCCTTTGACCTTGTAACGCCCCCTTTTGATACTTTAGTTGCCTAAACTACCCTTGAACTTGTGGCTGACCTATATATAGCCCCCACCTCTATTGTGAACCCTAGGCATGATATTGGAATTAGTGGAAACCCCTTTGGGGATCTATCTAATTCTTGCCTCATGCTCCTTGACTAAGGAGCACCAATATCCCCAAGCCTCGTTGGAGTTTGCATCGTGCCTCCGCGTTACACAAGGCCTAGGCATCGGAGTCCCTTTGCCTAGTCGTCAAGATCTCACCGAGTCTCCCATCTCGTCGTGCCGGTTCGAGAGAGAGTCCTCCGCCCGACGCCGATCCTAGGGATTGCGCCGGAGCGGTCACCGCCGACGTGAGCTATTGGTGTTTATCGTGGTTTTGCGTGTGTGTGTTCAACGCGTTCTTCGTGCGTGTGTTCGTCGTGTTCATCCTTCCCTCCTTCCCCCGCACTCCACCCTCAATTTGAAAGGGAATCGTGAAAGATCAGGCCACCCTAGAGGTTTGCCCTCAACATGTGGAGTCTTTGATTTTGATCAATTGAAACTTGTGAGACATTCCTCGAGATAATTGAAACTATGTTCATAGGCCAAAGAGGAACGGATGACTAACTTATTGGAAATTGTGCATGTTGATGTATATAGTCCATTATATGTATCCATGTGCGGTGGATCTTTCAACTTCATACACTTTCTCCAAAAAAAATGTGGATATATGTGTATATTTACTCAATAAGGAAGAAGTATGAAACAATTTAAAAATGTTCAAAGGTTTTCAAGATGAAGTAGAAAATCATAGTAACGAGAAAATAAAGAATTTATGATTGGATCATAAAGGAAGATATTTGAGTTACATGTTTAGCAAAGCACCTAAGATTTGTGGAATGGTTCCATGTATATTTGTTTCCCGATAAACCATAGGTGTATGGTATGTTCGAGAGACGAAATCAAACCTTGTTTGATAGGGTAAGATCAAAGGTGTCATTTATAAAATTGACATTGTGTTTTAAGGATTAAAGCTTTAGAGACTACCGCTTTTACACTAAGAAGAGCGCCATGATTATCCGTTGAAATGACACCATATGAGTTATGGCTTGGGATAAAACCCGAGTTGTCTTTTCTTAAATTTTGGTATGCTAGGTGTCGGGGGAATGACCCCCGGGTAGCCTGGCCAGACAAGAATAAAGGCAGATAGCTCACGACCGGCTAACAGATCCTAGCCGGACACAGACGCGTGGATCCGTCTACTGGCTGGTAGCCAGAACAAGGAAGGGTGGCGAGACGCGGATTCGGCTATACGACTCTAGCCGGATGCAATCAAGACGGAGGCAGGGCGACATGCTGCACGGTGCGCAGCATGCCCTGGTACAACAAGAATATGCACCACTAGGAGGACCATACCGAAGACTTTGAGGCTGACAAGGGCATAGTGGTCGGTTGTTGACACCAGGCTTGCACGGTGTTCACTGTGCCCACGACGACCCGCATGGCGTGTACTCTCGAGGAGACCCACGAATACTCAGTATTGTAGATGACCGGTCGGCTAGGTCCCACCAGTTAGACCCTCTAGCCGGACTGGCCAGTAAGATCGCTCCCCCAGCCTATATAAGGGGGGCAAGGCTCTCGTAGCAAGGGTTGATCACTGGATAGCTAGACCGTGCATACAGCTCGGGGAGGAAGTTGCATTCCAAATATCTCTCATAGTCAGATTGCAGGAGTAGGGGTGTTACCTCCACACGAGGGCCCTAAACCTAGCTACTTCTCGTGTCACACCACACTTTCTTGTATCCAATCCCGCATGCGGACACCGACGAGAGCATCCCTTCCGTGTGCCCATACTTCTATCTAGCTGTCAACACCCGGATTTTTAATCCTAGATGCCTGTTGTGCCATACCTCGCAATCCCAGGATTACCATTTTTGCGAGACATAACAGATTGGATATCACAGTACATCATCCATTACAAACCATACATAAGGTTTTACACAAATAAGGATCTCATGACCCAGTCTTAATACAACAAGTAGCGGAATAAAAGATAAGCGTAGCGGCGGGGTCCATCTTCAGGGGCACAGGCAATGCTGATGAAGGCAGATAGTCCTAGTTATCATAGTCATCCTGCCGGCCATCATCTTGGTAGTCTCCTTCATAGTCTGGCCATGAGAATAGCCAGGGACAAAAGCCATGAGTACTCTTTAAGTACTCACAAACTACCACTAACAAGTAGTATAGTTCTAATGTAAAGTGCTAACTCTAAGTTTAATTATAAGGTTAAATTTGAAACCTAAGCTGAGTTCAAAAGCAAACAAAGATAAAATAAAGTGCTAGAATCTCTTAAGTTGGGAAACTAGTGTCATAGTCACAACCCTGTTGTGGTCAAGTCAAGATTCATCATTTCATAAGTTATTTTGAAAACATCTGACAACAAAACAGTATGGCCAGTCCAACTGTCCATAATCACGGACGCGGCTATTCGAATAGTTTGACACTCTGCAGAGGTGGTACACTTTCTCCACAAGATTCGATACTTCTGTCAAGGATAACGCTGAATCATCATACTTTACACACCCTAGTATGCACATAATCAAACATAACCTTTCCTTTACACACCCTAGTATAAGCACCTCTCCTATGAGCATGGCCTCCCAACAATGACCATCTGTCATCTTGGGCACTGCATAGGTTGACAACATTGAGAGGAGCCTCAGCTCAAATCTCTCCCGTGAGGGAACTAATACTAATGCATATAAACTTCCGGCTAAGCCTTACCCAATTCAGGTATTGTGGTTGTACGGTAAATTTGGAATGGTATCGCATCCGAATCCAACCATCAGTTTTGTAAAAGGGTTAAGGCTCCTGCCTCAACATTTTCACCATCCTAAACCATTTGTGTTTCTCAACACATGTCAAAACATCTCAATAGAATGACTCATCATTCCAAGGTTTTCATAATTCATTTTCACCAAGTATTCCCATCTAAAGTGACTCAAGTTTTTATATACTCTAAACTACTAACTTAAGAGTGTTCACTAAGGTGGAAAAATGGAGTCAATCTCATGCCATAGAAAGACATCTAAAGTTATCTATATAGGTCAAGTTTTATACTCTTTATGCTACCTTCAAAACAAGTAAAGGACTTTGGTAAAATAAAGGAAGTAAAGCTTGGAAAATAATACTTGGGGTAAGTAATGGTCAAAGTGGTAGAGCCAAAGCATGCCTACAGCATCTATTTAGATTATCTAACTTGCAAGGGTTAGCTTGCATTGCTAATGGTGGCTTGCCTTGTGTAGTGCAGTGGTTGAAGTTTTCTTCCTCGAAAGCTTGGTCGGTACTATCGTCTATAAATACACACGGAGTACACAATCACCAAACAATACTTAAGTAGTCTAATTAGCCCTATAAGGCACACATTTGATGATCCATTATCATCACAAGCATCACAAGATTTTATTAACTGGTTACATTCCTTTTTATTTAAGAAAAGTAATTTCTACTCATTAAAAAATTAACTAAGATTTAATATTCACCACTTAAAATATGGGATCATGTGCACACATGTCATCACCACATATTCTAACATGTGGGAATGTGATTTAAGGGTTGGATCATATTTACTTAAGTTTAAGTTTATTATTTAATGATTTAAAGTGACTAGAAATGCCTATATAGCATTATTTTAGTACTAGTCCAAAGTCACTGCGTGTAAACCTTAATATTATTACATATTCAGATAGGTATGGTGAAATGTGATTTTTGAGAGTTGGAATCAACTCAAAAGCTATCATGGTTTATTTTATAAAAATGTTGCAAGGTGCAAATGCTTCTGTTTTGTTATTTTTACTAGGAGAGATATCTAACTCTAATTGAATTAAATCCAACGGGCTTGGGTAGATATTTCCAGTAGCTTTCTAACACAATTGAAATCACTCTATTTGGATTTTTAAATTTCTCTAAATTGATTTTCAAACTAAGGGATAGAACTAGGTTTAAACTAAATAGAAAAATCTAAGTTTGAATTAAATGGGTCGCACGGGAAAGAAAACGGGCCGGCCCAGTGGCGTTCCGCGGCAGAGAGGACATCTAACTAGGGGGGTCCACCGGTCAGTGGCTCTTTACACGCGAAGCGGTACGGGGCGATGTGGGCCGTTAGATTAGAACTAGGATCTACATTTGGGGCTCGTCATCGACGACGGACAGGTCGCCGGCGAGGTATAACCCTAGCGGCTCGGTGGGGGTGCTCAGGGGGCATACCAGGGCTCCAGCAACGACAGTGAGGCGGGCTAGCGAACGTGCTGTCGACGGCAGGCTCAGGGGTGGTCGCGGCAGCTCCTGGGGTGGACGAAATCGACGGCGCCTTCTCCTCCTCTATAGCGGGCTCCTCCGGAGAAATTCCGGCGAACCAGTGCTCGAGCTGCTCCGGCTAGAGGTGGGGAAGGACCAGTGAGGAGAGGGGAGTGGAATGGTGTGAGTGGTTTATGCTAGGGTGGCCTCTATTTATAGCTCGCCGAGGCGACAGAAAGGGATGGGCGGGCGACTCCGGCGAGGGCTGCATAGCGTGCTAGCAGTGTGGCTTGAGGTAGGGGGCGTTGGCCTGCCTCCTGGCGGTGCGCTGCGGCTTAAATGCATGTCTAGGGGCGGTGGCAAACGGTCGGGTGGTGCTCACGCTCTGAGCGGCAGATGCGGCGTTTGACACGGCGTGCGGTGGATGCGTGTCAAACGGCGGCGAACGGGCATGTCCGGGCGGTTCCTGGGGTGGTGGCGAAGCGGTGAGCACGGGTTGCGGTCGAGGCGCGGTGTGTGCACGCTTGTCGGGCGTGGCGCTCTGGCGCATGCTCGGCATGGTGTAGACGCTTTGGGCGCGGTGCTCTTCGGGTGGTCCACGGCTCGGCTCACCTCGGGGAAGGGACAGAGGGTGGCGGTGTGGTCTGGTCTAGCTCCTAGACATGGCGAGAGAGAGGGGTGGTCTGCTGCTATGTTCGCAAGTTTCGCCGGCGAGCATTTCCTCGAGGTGTCATGGTACTGCTGCTAGGGACAAAGGGGTAGGGTGATTAGGCTTTGGTTAGAGCTAGAAGGGACGGAGGGAGCAAATGGAGGTCAAATGGGTGGCAAAACCCTTTAGAAACAGTGAGCTAGAATTAGAGTGTGATTCATGCCTGCCAGGTGTTCGACACAATGGCCGCATGAAATCAAGTTTGGAATTTTTGAATGAATTTTGGTGAGTTTGCTATACACATGCTTAAGCTTTTGTGGTTGCTTGGGTTTTGAAATTGGAGCTCATTTGAGTGGTTTTTGGAATAGGGTGATCTTGAGACATACACTAGATTCAATTTTCAAATGCCATTTAAATTTAGTGTTTGAAAGTTTTTGGCAGATCACAAAGTGAGCCTTGGTACACCATTATATGCACTAGAAAGGGTGCAAAGATCCACATTTGTCTCTGTTAAGAATTGAGTCCTAGGAATAGCCAAAGTAGGCATGCTGATTAAAATGGCACAAATGACCATTCTCTTCTTTTATTCATTTTGATTTGTTTTTCTTTGGGATTTGTTTGGGAATGATCTAGATGATGTTTATTTCACCTAAGAATCATTTTACAAGCAATGGATCACTTAAACAAGGAAAGTCAAATCAACTCCTATTTAAATGCACACACATATGAATGCTTTAATAATTTCAATTGGAAAAGTTTTTGTTAACCCTTATTTTGATGATTTGGATCTTAATAACCTTGGATTAATGTTTTGGGATGTTACAAACCTTCCCCTCTTAAAAAAAATCTTGTCCCGAGATTTACAAGAAAACTAGGAACTAAAGAGATCCGGGAACTCTGTCCTCGCTCCCAAGTGGCTTCCTCATCGGTATGGTTGCTCCATTGAATCTTGAGAAACCTGATACTCCTGGTTCTGGTGGTTCTGTAAGCTTCCTCCAAGATACGGATGGGCACTTCACGATACGTCAGATCATTGTTGATCTCCACAGCTCTGTGATCGATGTTCTTGAAAACTTCAGTCTTCTCTAGCACTTCAAGGCATTTGCGAAGTAACGAGATATGGAACACATTGTGGATGGCTGACATCTCTTTAGGTAGTTCCAGTTGATACGATACTTCTCATCAGCGATTCAGAATCTTGAATGGTCCGATATATCTGGGGGCTAACTTTCCTTTCAGACTAAAGCGTTGGGTTCCCTTCAATGGCGAAACCTTGAGATATACAAAATCTCTGACATTGAAAGTCAGGTCTCTCCTCCTTTTGTCAGCATAACTCTTTTTTCTGGATTGGGCGGTCTTGAGGTGCTCACAGACTTTGTGAACCTTCTCTTCGGTTTCTCGGAGAATGTCGGGTCCAAAGATCTGACTATCTCCTACTTGCGACCAATTCAAGGGGGTACGACACTTCCTTCCGTATAGGAACTCAAATGGTGCCATCTTCAAACTAGCATGATAACTGTTGTTATATGAGAATTCTGAGAAAGGCAGGCGGTCTTCCCATTTTGAGCCGTATTCCAACACACAAGCTCTTAACATATCCTCTAGTATTTGGTTGACTCTCTCCGTCTGTCCATAAGTTTGCGGGTGATAAGCGGTGCTAAAGTTCAACTTGGTTCCTAATCCTTCCTGGAGTTTCTGCCTGAATCTCGAGGTAAATTGGGTTCCTCGATCTGATACTATTGTCTTGGGGGTTCCATGTAGACTAACAATCCTAGCAATATATAGTTCTGCTAGCTTCGAACTCTGGTAGGTTGTCTTGACTGGGATAAAGTGATCTACCTTGGATAGTCTATCAACTATGACCCATATTGAGTCATTTCCCCTACTAGAAGTAGGCAAACCGGTGATAAAGTCCATTCCGACGGAATCCCATTTGCATTCCAGAATCTGCAATGGTTGCAACAGTCCTGCGGGTCTCTGATGCTCTGCTTTGACTCTTTGACAGATGTCACACCTGGCAATGTAGCTTCTGATTTCTCTCTTCATCTTGTGCCACCAAAATTGCTCTTTCAAATCTTGATACATCTTTGTTCCTCCAGGATGGATAGAATAAAGAGTATCATGAGCTTCCTGCATGATAACCTGCTTTAGCTCCAAATCTGCTGGCACACAGATACGTCCTTTGTACCACAGAACTCCTTCTTCGTCTTCAGTGAATCCAGGTACTTTTCCTGTACCAATACGACGTTTGATTCCATCGATACTTTCATTTCCCTTCTGGGCTTCCTTGATTTGGCTAATCAAAGTGGGTTGAAGTTCAATGCTAGCTAAGAATCCTTTGCTAACCAACTCAGTTCTAAACTGCTCCAACTCCTCATACAAACTTGGCTGCTTCTCCTTGATCATGGTGTTTAGCCTGCAAGGCAATGTGCTAAAAGCATCCGCTACCACATTGGCTTTGTCAGAGTGATAGTGAATGTCAAGATCATAATACTTGATTAACTCTATCCATCTCCTTTGCCTCATATTCAGCTCCTTCTGAGTGAAAATATACTTCAAGATCTTGTGATCTGAGTAAATCTCACAGCGATTACCCATCAGATAATGACGCCATGTCTTCAATGCAAAAACTACGGCTGCTAGTTCAAGATCATGGGTAGGATAGTTCTGCTCATGCTGCTTCAGTTGCCGAGATAGATAAGCGATGACTTTGCCTTCTTGCATTAATACACATCCGAGACCAATCTTGGATGCATCGCAATATACATCAAACGGCTTCTTGATGTCTGGCATGATCAATATTGGGGCTGATATCAATCTCTTCTTCACTTCTTGAAAACTGGCTTCACACTTGTCAGTCCATTCAAACTTTTTGTCCTTCTTTAGCAATTGGGTCATGGGTCTGGCGATGCTCGAGAATCCTTCTACGAACTTGCAGTAATATCCCGCTAATCCGAGAAATGCACGGACTTGGGTCTGAGTGGTTGGGGCTTCCCCTTCTTTGACATCTTTGATCTTGGTGGGATCAACAGAGACTCCTCCGGCAGACACAATATGTCCTAGGAATCCTACTTCTTTCAGCCAAAACCCACACTTGCTGAACTTGGCATATAACTGATGTTCTCTCAGGGTTTCTAGGATGATTCTCAGATGTTGCTCATGCTCTTGTTCTGACTTGGAGTAGATAAGGATGTCGTCGATAAACACAACTACAAACTTATCTAGGAAATTCATAAAGATCTTATTCATGAGATTCATGAAATAAGCAGGGGCATTGGTTAATCCAAAAGACATAACCGTATACTCCTATAAACCATAACGAGTAGTAAAGGCGGTCTTGGGAATATACGTTGCACGAATCTTAAGTTGGTGATAACCAGTCCTAAGATCAATCTTTGAGAATACCTGAGCTCCAGTCAACTGATCAAATAGATCCTCTATCTTTGGCAAGGGGTACTTGTTCTTGATGGTGACATCATTCAGTTTCCTGTAATCTGTGCATAGACGGTTGTCTCCATCTTTCTTGTCGACGAATAACACTGGTGATCTCCATGGCAATGCGCTTGGTTGAATCAAGCCTATTTCTAACATGGCATCCAACTGCTTCTTCAGTTCTACTAACTCTGAGGGGTTCATGCTGTATGGTCTCTGGGCTATGGGTCCGGTTCCGGGGATTAGTTCGATAATGAACTCAATATCCCTATCCGGGGGCATACCTGGCAATTCATCTAGGAATACGTCGGGGTATTCATAGACTACTCTGACTTGGTCTAAGGTGGGCAGGGCTAGACTCTTGTTGCACTTGAATTGACGAGGTAAGGTTTCGGATATATGCTCTACTGTGACTCTAGAGCTACTAGTCATGGTGATGGCTTTCTTAGCATAGTCTATCATTCCTTTATGCCTTGACATCCAGTCCATACCTAGTACTACTTCCAATCCTTTGGTTCCTAGTACTATTAGGTTGGCATAAAAATCTATCCCATGTATTCTGATAGGCACATCTTTGCAAATTTTTCTAGCTTTTGTAGTTGACCTGGGGATTTGAACTATCATGACATGCTTCAAGTTGGTTGGGTGAATCTTACTAGTCCATGCAAATTCTTAGGTGACAAATGAATTCGATGCTCCCGAATGAAACAATACCTTTGCTAAAACTAAGTTGACAGAAAACATACCCAGCACTACATCTGGCGCTTCCTGGTCTTCTTTGGCGTTCATGTGGAAGAGACGGCCGTTGCGGTTGTGAGGGTTTCCTGGAGCAAACCTTCTCCCTGGTTGAACACGACGCTGCTGTTGAGCTGGGGCATTCACATTGGTAGTGGCGGCAGTCTTCTTGGGACACTCATTGGAATAGTGACCCTTCACTCCACACTCGAAACAAGTGTTCTGGGACTTGTCCTTTGCTGCGACAGGCACAGCATTGCTGCCAGTTCTGGGTGCAGTGTTGTTGTTGTTGTTGTTGTTCTTAGGAGGTGCACGGTTGAAGTTGTTGGCATTGCCGGAGTTGTGATTGTTTCCTCTGGACTTCACATTGCCTCCGCTATGGTTGGGGTAGCTTGGGCGAGACATTGGGGGTCGGTCGTTCCTTGGTGCATATCCTGGTGAGGGGTTGGGACGGTACTTCTGGTGACTGCTGGATCCAGATTGCTGCATCATACGACGTTTACGGTTGTCATTTGCCTAGTTTATGTTCCCTTCCATCTGAATGGCAGAGTCGACTAGCTCTTCGAGATCCTCGAAATGGATGTTGACAAGGATAGTCTACATCTCATCATGCAGTTCGTTCAGGAATCTCTCCTTCTTCTTGGCCTCCGTGTTGATCTCATCAGGTGCATACCTTGCAAGCGACATGAATCTGTCACGGTATTCCACCACAGTCATTCTGCCTTGCTTCAAGTCGTGGAACTCATCCCTTAGTCGGCTGACTAGGCCTTGCGGCACGTGGGTGCGGCTGAATTTGGTTTTGAAGGCTTCCCATGTCATCACTTGACCATGGTTCATATTACGGATACTAGTCCACCAAGCTCTTGCATCTCCCGCCAGGTAGTGGGTGGCGAACAGAACCTTCTCGTTGTCATCAACTCCTGCAACTTCTAAGTTGTTTTCCATTGTCTGCAACCAGTCATCAGCATCTAGTGGGTTTTCAACCTGGTTAAAGATTGGGGGATTGGTATTCTGAAAGTTTTTGAGTTTGGATCCATGGTGATCCTGGTTTCCATGCCCTTGGTTCTTTTGGGCCATCTGAGCTATCTGCTGCAATGTTGCTAAGTTGGATTGGCGCTCTGCCCTGCTTGCTTCCCAGTCTGCAACTAACATCTGCATAACTTGCAGCATTGGGTCTTGCAACGAGCTTCTCCCTCCTTGGTTTCCACGAGTCATCTGAAGATTGAGGTAGATAAAGGGATAAGAGGGAAAGTTCTAAGGTTCATGGTTTTGGTTTCAAAGCTAAAACTTTGAGTTTGACTCAGGTTTTGCAACTAACTCCATTTCATTCACTCAAACAAGCACACGATACAAACACACACCACAACAATAAAGGAAAATAGATGGTTTGAAGAAAAATTCTACAAGCTACGATATAGTGAGACCGATACATCTCATGCTACGATAGTGCTCTAGTGCATCTACTCATCGTCGATGAAGTCGGAGTCCTCATCGTCAGTGTAGAAGTCCACGACATCCTCCTCCAGAAAGTCATCATCATTGCTGAGGTAAGAATCCATGTCTCCCTGGATGTCTTCACCCTCCTCTTCTTCCTCCTTTGCTACAAGCTGAGCTTCTTGCTCCTTGACGGTCTTCTCGAGGTCGGCCACCTTCTTCTGAAGACGGGCGATGGTGCGATCCTTCTTCTCGCGCTGGAGGCGAAGAGACTGGTGATCCTTGACTAGCAGTGAGAAAGTCTGGGCCTTCTGGGCTGCAATGGCACGGTTGTGGTTGGCAAACTCCCTAGCATTGTCCAACTCCCTTTGACGATCGTACAACAGGAAGTCGAGGTTCTCCACTTGGTGCTTCAGTTCTGGATGACTTGGCATCTCCATCGGCATTCCCATGAAGTCACGTCTTGCATAGTGAGGAAAACGGGTTCCTTGGATTTGGTTGACACTGAGGGCACATAGACGTGCGAGAACTTCATGCATTGCCCTGGCTAATCCATCTAGCCAGTTGTTCTCTCTAACGGAGAACTGGATTCTCCCGGACGTTGGTGCTTCTATGCTTCCTCTAAGGTCAGCGGTGACTAGCCACTATAAATCTCCTCTTGGAGGTCCTGGAAGTTGAGCTCCAAAAAACTCCGGATGTGGGCGTCCCAGTAATCCGATAGTGAATCCAGATCCCTCTTGAAGATCAGATGACCTCCGTTTCCCAACAGATAGAACTTGCTAAACTGAGTCTCCATCTACAAGAATTAAGGATGAGGAAATTCGTGAAGTGATCAAGTGTGTCAAATTTTAAGTAGTAATGTAAGAAATTTGAGGAACATGAATTTTTGAGAAAGAATGAATTCCCAAGGATAAGAGAGGAAATAGTTTTTTCATAAATACTCACTTTGGTTTTGAAACTAAGTTTTTGTTTGGACGTCCATTCTAACTAGGGTCTCCTATGGTCAGGATGGCTCTGATACCAACTTGTCAACACCCAGATTTTTAATCCTAGATGCATGTTATGCCATACCTCGCAATCCCAGCATTACCATTTTTGCGAGACATAACAGATTGGATATCACAGTACATCATCCATTACAAACCATACATAAGGTTTTACACAAATAAGGATCTCATGACCCAGTCTTAATACAACAAGCAGCGGAATAAAAGATAAGCGTAGCGGTGGGGTCCATCTTCAGGGGCACACGCAATGCTGACGAAGGCAGATAGTCCTAGTTATCATAGCCGTCCTGCTGGCCATCATCTTGGTAGTCTCCTTCATAGTCTGGCCATGAGAATAGCCAGGGACAAAAGCCATGAGTACTCTTTAAGTACTCGCAAACTACCACTAACAAGTAGTATAGTTCTAATGTAAAGTGCTAACTCTAAGTTTAACAATAAGGTTAAATTTGAAACCTAAGCTGAGTTCAGAAGCAAAGAAAGATAAAATAAAGTGCTAGAATCGCTTAAGTTGGGAAACTAGTGTCATAGTCACAACCCTGTTGTGGTCAAGTCAAGATTCATCATTTCATAAGTTATTTTAAAAACATCTGACAATGAAACAGTATGGTCATTCCAACTGTCCATAACCGCGGATGCGGCTATTCGAATAGTTTGACACTCTGCAGAGGTGGTACACTTTCACCACAAGATTCGATACATCTGTCAGGGATAACCCTGAATCATCATACTTCGTATGTAGATAATCAAACATAACCTTTCCTTTACACACCCTAGTATAAGCACCTCTCCTATGAGCATGGCCTCCCAACCATGACCATCTGTCATCTTGGGCACTGCATAGGTGGATAACATTGAGAGGTAGCCTCAACTCAAACCTCTCCCGCGAGGGAACTAATACTAATGCATATAAACTTCTGGCTAAGCCTTACCCAATTCAAGTATTGTGGTTGTAAAAGGGTTAAGTTTTGGAATGGTATCGCATCCGAATGGTATCGCATCCGAATCCAACCATCAGTTTTGTAAAAGGGTTAAGGCTCCTGCCTCAACATTTTCACCATCCTAAACCATTTGTGTTTCTCAACACATGTCAAAACATCTCAATAGAATGACTCATCATTCCAAGGTTTTCATAATTCATTTTCACCAAGTATTCCCATCTAAAGTGACTCAAGTTTTTATCTACTCTTAACTACTAAGTTAAGAGTCTTCACTAAGGTGGAAAAATGGAGTCAATATCATGCCATAGAATGACATCTAAAGTTATCTATATAGGTCAAGTTTTATACTCTTTATGCTACCTTCAAAACAAGTAAAGGACTTTGGTAAAATAAAGGAAGTAAAGCTTGGAAAATAATACTTGGGGTAAGTAATGGTCAAAGTGGTAGAGCCAAAGCATGCCTAAAGCATCTACTTAGATTATCTAACTTGCAAGGGTTAGCTTGCATTGCTAATAGTGGCTTGCCTTGTGCAGTGCAGTGGTTGAAGTTTTCTTCCTCCTCTTGATAGAACTCCTCCTCCTCGATATCTTGGTCGGTACTATCGTCTATAAATACACACGGAGTACACAATCACCAAACAATACTTAACTAGTCTAATTATCCCTATAAGGCACACATTTGATGATCTATTATCATCACAAGCATCACAAGATTTTATAAACTAGTTACATTCCTTTTTAGTTAAGAAAAGTAATTTCTACTCATTGAAAAATTAACTAGGATTTAATATTCACCACTTAAAATATGGGATCATGTGGACACATGTCATCACCACATATTCTAACAAGTGGGAATGTGATTTAAGGGTTGGATCATATTTACTTAAGTTTATGTTTATTATTTAATGAATTAAAGTGACTAGAAATGCCTATATTGCATTATTTTAGTACTAGTCCAAAGTCACTGCATGTAAACCTTAATATTATTACATATTCAGATAGGTATGGTGAAATGTGATTTTTGAGAGTTGGAATCAACTCAAAAGCTATCATGGTTGATTTTATAAAAATGTTGCAAGGTGCAAATGCTTCTGTTTTGTTATTTTTACCAGGAGAGATCTCTAACTCTAATTCAATTAAATCCAACGGGCTTGGGTAGATCTTTCCAGTAGCTTTCTAACACAACGGGCTAGGATCTACAGCTGGGGATCCTCGTCGACGACGGACAGGTCGCCGGCGAGGTCTAACCCTAGCGGCTCGGTGGGGATGCTCAGGGGGCATACCAGGGCTCCACCAATGATAGTGAGGTGAGCAAGAGAACATGCTGTCGATGGTGGGCTCAGGGGTGGTCGTGGCAGCTCCTGGGGTGGACAAAATCGACCGCGCCTTCTCCTCCTCTGCAGCGGGCTCCTCTGGCGAAATTCCGGCGAACCAGTGCTCGAGCTGTTCCGGCTAGTGGTGGGGAAGGACCAGTGAGGAGAGGGGAGTGGAATGGTGTGAGTGGTTTATGCTGGGGTGGCCTCTATTTATAGCTCGACGAGGCGACCGAAAGGGATGGGCGGGCGACTCCGGCGAGGGCTCCACAGCGTGCTAGCAGCGTGGCTTGAGGTAGGGGTGGTGGCCTGCCTCCTGGCGGTGCGCTACGGCTTAAATGCGTGGCTAGGGCGGTGGCAAACGGTCGGGTGGTGCTCATGCTCTAAGCGGCAGAGGCGGTGTTCGACACGGCGTGCAGTGGCTGCGAGTCAAACAGCGGCGAACGGGCATGTCCGGGCGGTTCCTTGGGTGGTGGCGAAGCGGTGAGCACGGGTTGCGGTCGAGGCACGGCGTGTGCATGCTTGTCAGGCGTGGCACTTTGGCGCGTGCTCGGCATGGTGCAGACACTCTGGGCGTGGTGCTCTGTGGGTGGTCCATGGCTCGGCTCTGCTTGGGGAGGAGACAGAGGGCGACGGTGTGGTCTGGTCTAGCTCCTAGACATGGCGAGAGAGAGAGGGGCAGTCTGCTGCTGTGTTGGCAAGTTTGGCCGGCAAACATGTCCTCGGGGTGGCGTGGTACTACTGCTAGGGACAAAGGGGTAGGGTGATTAGGCTTTGGTTAGATCTATAAGGGATAGAAGGAGCAAATGGAGGTCAAATGGGTGGCAAAACCCTGTAGAAACAGTGAGCTAGGACTAGAGTGTGATTCATGTCTGCCAGGTGTTCGACACAATGGCCCCTTGAACTCAAGTTTGGAATTTTTGAATGAATTTTGGTGAGTTTGCTATACACATGCTTAAGCTTCTGTGGTTGCTTGGGTTTTGAAATTGGAGCTCATTTGAATGGTTTTTGAAATAGGGTGATCTTGAGACATACACTAGATTCAATTTTCAAATGCCATTTAAATTTAGTGTTTGAAAGTTTTTGGCTGATCACAAAGTGGGCCTTCGTACATCATTATATGTACTAGCAAGGGGTGCAAAGATCCACATTTGTCTCTGTTAAGAATTGAGACCTAGGAATAGCCAAAGTAGGCATGCTGATTAAAATGGCACAAATGACCATTATCTTCTTTTATTCATTTTGATTTATTTTTCTTTGGGATTTGTTTGGGAATGATCTAGATGATGTTTATTTCACCTAAGAATCATTTTACAAGCAATGGATCACTTAAACAAGGCAATTCAAATCAACTCCTATTTTATATGCACACACATATGAATGCTTTAATAATTTCAACTGGAGAAGTTTTTGTTAACCCTAATTTTGATGATTTGGATCTTAATAACCTTGGATTAAAGTTGTGGGATGTTACACTAGCCTTCTTAGGCACTGCCGTTTCCAATACAACGACAGTTGGTGCCCACCATGGGGCAAACATGGCTTCGACCAGAGTCATGTTCCGCACTGGACCCCGTACTTTAGCCAGTGAGCGCGTGGCCTCTGGCCTCGTGCTTATGCTAGGCAAATTCGACTACATCATCGATAAAGCGTCGTGCTTTGACAGATCCACCTTCCCGGCGAACGGCTCCATCCTGTTGTTTGGCGACCTTCCCGTCTATGTCACCACCATGCTAGAGCATTTCCCTAGGGAGCTCCTCGCCGTAGTGGAGCCGCATTTCACCAGAAGTGGCGTTCCCATTGTTTCGCGCGGCTTCGAGGTCATGATGGCCAGCACCAGCACTCAACACCGCCACCCTCAGGGGAAAGCCGGTGTTGAAGCCGGAACTTCCACCCCTCCATGGCCAAATGATCCGGTGGAGGATGCCATCGACCGACTCCTCACTCTGGTTAACATCGGGGACAACCCGGACGAGGCCGAAGCAAACTTCACCATGGAGAGGGAGCTCCTCCTGCGGGAGCCGTCGACCTGGCCGCCACCAAGAAGCAGGTCGAGATCACCATGCGTGAGTACGACCATGCTCACGGCCACACTCCGGCTACCAAGGAGCCAAGCCGGCACGGGCAAGTACGACACTGGGGTGGCGAGCTAGGCGGAAGGATGGAGAGGGACGGCAAGTCGGATCCACCGCCTCTCCTTGTTAGGCCTACCTACATCACGCCCATGAAGAACTTGCGTGTGACGCGAGGCACGGAAGACGAACTGCCCAACCTGGAAGGCAAGGAGCAAGACTAGCAACACGCCCGGGTGCAGGAACTTCTCCGGATCACGGATGAGCAGGCTGACACCATCCAGCAGATGCAAGAGAACCCTAGTGGCTCCAGGGGAAGCAAGCTGCCCGATAATAGCAAGGGCGCACCTTGCGAGACCTAGCAGGAATCCTCTCCTCTAGCAGGGAAATTTCGTAACAAGCGTCGTGACTAGGGACACAAGGGCCAGTCGCGCCAGGGGCAAACGGTGAACAACAACCCAGCACCGCCCCCACCCCCAACCGGAGCACCACGACCTGCCGGTTCCCGTCTCTCGTTCCGGATAGGAGCGCCCAATCTGGATTGTCCAGACACCCGTCTGCATCAAGCTCCTAGCTCAAGCGCGCATCATGGAGGAGGAAGATTATGCTGGGCCGGTTTGCTTCAGACCCAGCATCTGGAACTAGCCATTTCCGGATAAGTTCACCCTACCGAGGAACACCCCCAAGTACGACAGCAGTATGAAGCCAGAAGATTGGTTGACCCACTATGCCACGGTAGTTGGTATCGCCCATGGGAAGAACGCGTGGCGGTGCACTACGTCCCCCTCATGTTGACCGGGTCGACGAGGACATGGCTCAACTGCCTCACACCCAACAGCATCAACACTGGCCAAACTTCGAGAAGGTATTCGTCCGCAACTTCAACGACACGTACAAGCATCCGGGTCGCCCCGCAACCTAGCCCTATGCATCCAGGGCGACCGCGAGTCGGACCGCGAGTACCTCGCTAGGTGGACCGAGCTATGCAACACGTGCAAGGGCATCCTGGAGAGCCAAGTGATCGGGTTCTTTGTGGAGGATGCCAAGAGGGCACCATGCTCCGCCACCGGCTACTATGTGACGAACCGAAAACCATGACGGAGCTCATGACAGTTGCGGACCAGTACGCCATGGCTGATGCTGCAATGAAGAAGCCCCTCCGGGTGAATGCCGATGATCGACCGATCCCCACGGATCCGGGTAGCGACCGGTCGAGTAATCTGGACGGCGGGGGCAGCAGCCTCAACCTGCTTTACTGGTCCTCCTTGGAGAAGCTGGGCATCTACGAATATGACCTGCGACCGACTACCATGGCGTTCCACGGCGTACTGCCATGGCTAGTGTGTGCCCCGCTGGGAAAATCCGGCTAGACGTCATCTTCGGAACCAAGGAGAACTTCGCGAGCTGGTGTGGTTCGAGGTGGTGAACCTGACAAGCTCCTACCACGCTCTCCTTGGGCGTCCCGCCCTTTCCAAGTTCATGGCTGTACCCCACTACGCATACATCAAGACAAAGATGTCGGGGCCTAACGGCTTGATCACCATCGCCGGCTGCTTCAGGCGGTCAACGGAGTGCGTGTCGGCAGGCTCAAAGCTGGCTGAGGCCCTAATCATCGCTGAGGAGAAGCACAAGATCATGCGCAACATTGCATTGCCTCAGCAAGAAGTGC
This sequence comes from Avena eriantha, assembly GCA_910589775.1. Lineage (NCBI taxonomy): Eukaryota > Viridiplantae > Streptophyta > Magnoliopsida > Poales > Poaceae > Avena > Avena eriantha. The sequence goes on from OU342745.1 coordinate 231,976,856, forward strand.
TGGCTAACAGGAAGCCGACTAGAGATGCGGCCTTAAAGCTGGCCAAGGAGACAAAGAAGATCCTACTCGACCCCACCGATCCGACCAAGTTCGTCACCATCGGTGCCGGCCTAGACAGCAAATAGGAAGGCATGCTCGTTGACTTCCTCCGTGAGAATCGGGACATCTTTGCATGGTCGCCCAAGGACATGCTGGGTGTTCCGAGGGAGTTTGCCGAGCACTCACTTGATGTGCGGTCGGATGCTAAGCCAGTCAAGCAGCCCATCCACCGGTTCGCAGAAGAGAAGAGGAAGATCATTGGTGATGAGATCACTCGGCTCCTCGCAACCGGATTCATCATGGAAGTGTACCAACCGGACTGGTTGGCCAAACCAGTCCTGGTGTTGAAGAAAAACAATACCTGGCACATGTGTATCGACTACACCAACCTGAACAAGGCATGCCCAAAAGACCCCTTCGCTTTGTCCCGTATCGATCAAGTTATTGATTCCATGGCCGACTGCGACGTGTTGTCCTTCTTGGACTATTATTCCAGCTACAATCAGATTCGGTTAAATCCGGCTGACTAGCTGAAGACATCATTTATCACCCCGTAAGGGGCTTTCTATTACGTAACCATGCCTTTCGGTCTGAAAAATGCAGGCGCTACTTATCAGTGCTACATGCATAAATGCTTGCACTCGCATATTGGCTAGAACGTGCATGCCTACGTGGATGACATCGTCATCAAGATGAAGGAGAGGAGCACCCTTCTCGAGGACTTGGGGGAGACGTTCGGGAACCTTCGTCGGTACCAAATGAAGCTGAATCCGAAGAAGTGCGTTTTCGTCGTACCATCCGGCCAACTCTTCGGTTTCCTCGTTTCCAACGAGGAATCGAGGCAATTTTGGAGAAGATTGCAGCCATCGAGAGGATGCAACCACCCAAGAGCTTGCTCGCACTCTAGAAGTTCACTGGATGCCTCGCCTCCCTCAGCCGTTTCGTCAGTCGGCTGGGCGAGAAGGCACTCCCATTGTACGAGCTGATGAAGGAGACGAGCAAGTTCTCCTGGTCCTCGCAAGCCGACGCCTCGTTTCACAACCTCAAGCGCATGCTATCCATAGTGCCGGTTCTAGCCACACCGGCTAGCAAGGAGCTGATGTTGCTCTATATAGCAACCATCAGCTGGGTTGTCAGCATCGTCCTGGTGGTGGAGCACCCCGAGGAAGGGAAGGCTCAGCAGGTGTAGAGGCCAGTCTACTACCTCAGCGAGGTTCTCTCCCTCTCCAAGAAAAAATACCCCCACTACCAGAAGATGTGCTACGTAGTGTACCTAGCATGCAAGAAGCTCAAGCACTACTTCCATGAGCATCCGATTAAGGTGGCGCCGCACCCCTTTCGAAGATCATCGGCAACAAGGACTCCATCGGACGAGTCGCAAATTGGGCAATCAAGCTCGCCGCCTACTCCGTCCAGTACGATCCAAGGCTCACGATCAAGTCGCAGGCCCTGGTAGATTTCTTGGTCGACTCGGCTGAAACCCAGTACCTACCGCCGGTTCCCGACTCGGATCACTAGAAGATGCACTTCGATGGCTCGAAGATGCTCGGGGTTTAGGTGTCGGCATTGTCCTCACCTTGCCCAAGGGAGACCGGCTGGAATACATTCTCCAGATCCACTTCAAGGCCTCCAACAACGTCGCTGAGCACGAGGCATTGGTACACGGCCTCCAGATCACCAGGGATATTGGCATCAACCGGATCCTTTGCTTCGGAAATTTGGATCTAGTAGTGCAGCAAGTATACAGAGAAGGGGACGCTGGTGATGCGAGCATGGCCCTCTACCGCTTCCACGTGCAGAAGCTCGGCGCCTGCTTCAACGGATGTGAGTTCCAGCATGTCCCTCGCATAAACAACAAGGCGGCCGACTCGCTCGCTCGAATCGGGTCCACCAAGGAGGCGATCCCGCCAGGGTTCTCCTTGGAGCATCTACGCAAGCCCTCCATCACCCTGTCTCCCGAGTCGGACTCCTTCATCTCAACCAGAAGCCCGAGGGCTGACAGCTCAGCTACCCCAGAACCTTCGGAGCCAGCAAAGAAGAAGGCCCGCACCGACTCCGGTGTGCCCGCACCCTCCGGCTTGAAATACCCAGGGGCTTCCGACTCGTCAAGAGGCTCGGGGGCTGCTGTTCTGGGTATCCCACCCGGACGGACCCCTGACATCCCCAGCCGGAGCACGAGAGCATCCTCACCATCCTACAGATACCATCCTGGGCCCAACCATTCATGAACTACATTGCCAATGGGGAGCTTCCGTATGACGAGGTGGAGGCCAGGTAAATTCGAGCCCAGGTGAACTACATCAACAAAGAGCTATACAAGCGTAGCGTGTCCGACATATTCTAGCGGTGTGTTAACGTGGACACCGGCTACCGGCTACTGAAGGACATCCACCAGGGTGAGTGCGGACACCACGCTTCATATCGGGCAATAGTCGCCAAGGCATTTCGCCATGGCTTCTATTGGCCCACCATCCTCGAGGATACCGAGCAGCTGGTTCGCGCGTGCAACGGATGTCAGCGCGTCGGACAACTGAGGCACATGTCAGCTATGGTGCTCAGGACCATCCCGATCACGTGGCCCTTCACTGTTTGGGGGCTGGACATGGTCGGCCCCTTCAAGCGGGCGCCTGCGGGCATGACCCATTTGCTAGTGGCGGTGGACAAGTTCACCAAGTGGATATAGGCCAAGCCTATCCAGAAACTGGATGGGGCAACAGTTGTCACCTTCTTCACGGACATAATCAACCGTTTCGGCTACCCCAATAGCATCATCATAGATAACGCCATGAACTTCGCCAAGGGGGCCTTCGCCCGGTTCTGCAGCAACAAGGGGATCTGGCTAGACCTGGCATCAGTCGCTCACCCGCAATCCAACGGGTAGGTCGAAAGGTCAAATGGCCTAGTGCTAGCCGGCATCAAGCCACGACTCATCGACCCCTTGGAGCAGTCTCCTGGATGCTGGATCAAGGAACTTCTGGCTGTGCTATGGAGCCTCTGCACCACCCTAAATTGGTCAACCGGCTTCACCCTATTCTTCCTGGTCTATGGCTTGGAAGCAGTCCTCTCCATAGATATCGAGTTTGACTCACCCCGCAAGCTCCTCTATGACGAAAAAGCCAACCAAGAGGCAAGGGAGGATGGCATGGACATCCTCGAGGAGGCCCGCGAGCTGGCATTGTCCAGATTGGCACTATACCAGCAAAGCCTATGCCACTACCATTCGAGCCAGATATGACTCATCGTGTTCCGCGAGGGCGATCTGGTTCTCTCGCTAGTGCAAGACACGAAGGGCATGCACAGGTTGTCGCCGCCTTGGGAGGGCCCCTTCATCATCAGCCGAGCGTTGTGTAACAACTCCTACTACCTCATCGATGCGCAGCAACTATGCACGAACAAGATGGACAAATCAGACGAGGAGACATAACGCCCCTGGAACGTGGCCCTGCTCCATCCATTTTACACCTAGTCGTCTAATAGTGTATGTATCCTGCGAACCCTATGGATGAATGAAAGATGTGGAATCCCGAGAGACACTCGGGGGCTCCTTGCCAAAAATTTCCATGTTGCTCTTTATCTGATTCCGGCTCCGGCAACCCCTACCTAGGGGCTCACCGGTTAGCCCGACCTGCTAATTATATAAACTGACTGAGTGGTGTGCGATGGTGTTAGAGTCCCACGCTTCGTCTTAGTTATAGACCGCAACCCGGTTGTCCGGCTAGCAAGAGCAAAAGCCCATGGCACCCCACATGAAAAATGGCAAAAATATGCGATAGATTGGGTGTTCCGGCCTTGTGCCTAGTTTGGGATTTTCCGGCTACTAAGCCTCTAGTACCGTGCGCAATATATTATCAGCTCCCCCCTTTGATTCCGGCTCCAGACTGCAACCCGGCTGTCTGGCAAGGACATAGCGTAAACAATAGAGCGCATGAGAAAACGACTAAGTGTCCAGAGAAGCGCAAGCTAGTTTTTGAAAACAAACCGAAGTCCTTAGCCGGTTACAAATGCGCATACTGACCGACTAATATATTAAACAAATCTATCTATATGTTTGTTTTGCTCGACTACACTGAGTCGGCTATCAAAAGCAAGAAGAGAAGATTCAAAGTTTGTACCTTCGCCAAGCGCTCTAAATCTCGGGGGCTACACCCACTAGGTGCACTCGCGCGCCCCCAGTGGAATCATGTAGTTCCGACCGGCTAAAGAAGTTTAGCTGGATATTCGGGCCCAGGTGAGGGGAGGGCAGGAGCAAGAGAAAAGGAGAGAAGATTCGAAGCACTTGGCTTCTCCAACTACTCCGAATCTAGGGAGCTATACCCAGTGGGTGCGCTTACGCACCCCCACTGTTGGTTGTGGTTGTCCAGTCGGTCAAGCAAGGTCAAGTTGTCCGGCTAAAGGCGTTTAGCCGTAAGAAAATAAAAATTCGTAGGAAAGAAAGAAGGGGAGAAGATTCGAAGTCCTTGTCTCCATCAAGAAGTCTGAATCTCGGGGGCTACACCCAGTGGGTGCGCTGGCGCGCCCCCACTAGAATCAGTAGTCCTCCGGCTAAAGGAGTTCATCCGGATGAGGATAGTCAGGCGGGTCTAGTCGGTGAAAGAGGAAAGAAACACGAAATACAGAAAATCGGAAGGAAAAGTGAAAGGCAAACATATTCAATACATAAATATAAGGGGAGTCGAAGCTCCCCACAAGTTCACCGTGCACAAACATAAGTTCAACAAAAAAAAATATTATAGTTCCACCCAGCATCCCAGGAATCAGATCTACATGGTGGGGCCCTTGCCGTGTGGTTGGTCTTGGCTGGCCATGGCTTCGGGGGGAGGAGGCACGCTGGAGGTTTTGGTTCCAACATCTCCACCTTTCGGCTGTGGCGTCGGCTATGCCTCCGTCTCCGGCGCCCCGCTGGAGTCCGAATCGGTGAGGACTTTATTGACGTCGATGTAGCCGGCAATCTTGATGGCGGAGGCGCGAAGTTCGAGATGAGCCTGCGGACGGCAGCAAGGTCTGCACCGGCGCGGAAGCCTCCGTAGATCTTCTCTACACGCGTGTCCTTGTACCAGGATAGCATCAGTGCCAGCGCCATCTCAGCTCCCGCCCGTGCTGCCAAGTCCCTTAGCCGGTCGATGGCAGCCGGCACCTCCACGACCTTCGCTGCCAGCTGGGCGATGGTGTCCGGCATGGCCGTGTCCGGCCATAGGAAATCGAATACGGCGTGGGAAGCCTTCCGCAGCTCTGCGGCCTCCTCGCCAAGCAGGGCGACGAGCTCCTAGGAGGTAGGCTATTCACCCAGCCAGTTCTCTTGGAGCCGGTTGCAGGACAGCAGGTCTATGCTCGGATAATAAGCTATCAGAAAAACAAAGTCAGGTCCAGCTACCGGATCCGAACAAGGAAAGGGGAGTTGGCAAGTAAAATTACCTTTGGCGGCGCGATCAATCTGCATCAACTCCTCCAGGAGGGCCTTCTCCCGCTCTTCTAGTCGCTTGACTTCCTTCTCCTGGTCCTTGCAATGGGCATCGAGGAGCTCGAAGGCCTGCGCCTGGCTGGCGAGGGCGCTGTCACACTCCTTGATGATGGCCTCCAGCTTGTCTGTCTTGGAGTGCCACTCCTTGTTCTGAAGACAGAGGGAGGAGTTGCTCCGGCTGAGGCGGTCATTCTCCTTGGTCAGCCGGTCAATCTCCCACTGAGAGCAGACCATGACGGCTATAAGAACAACCGGGTGAGAAAAAAGGAGAGAGAGAGAGGCAGAAGAAGAAACTGTAACCAGATAACGTGACTTACTCTGGGAGGTGTCGTTCGCTGTGGAAGGCTTCAGCTCTAGCATCCGGCTAGCCCCTAGCGAAGCCTCGAGCAGCTTGACCTCCTTCACCGCCACCTTTGGGGTAGCGGCTAGAGCAAACAAGGACATGGAGGAGGAGGAAGAGTCGTTGACAGCATTGAGGGTCAGGGACTCCTCTGCCTCATGGCACGCCACCCGCCACTCCTCCCCCAGCTCGTCGTCGGAGTTATCGTCGGCCACCACCACGACCAGCTCCTTGCCGGCTGCAGACGACCTTGCTCCCATAGAAGAGCCCCCACCGTACTCGAACTAGGCGCAGCAGTGTCCGGCTCGAGCACGATAGTCGGCGGGGCATCGCTGGCCCTGGCTACCGTAGCCGGATCCGCGCGGCGTGGTGGCGGAGTTCCGTGCAAGGGTGAGGGAGCGGTGGTGGAGCCAGGCGCCGGATTGGTAGACCCGGTGCGAGGCTGGATCCCGAGGTAGCACTCGCTAAAGGCTACGAAGTATGAGAGGATGCTGATGGCATTGGCGCCGAGGTGGTGGAGGCGCAGGTCGAAGAAGGCGAGGAAGGTGAGGGAAGAAGGGGTTCGTCGGACAAGAAAATCACCGCTCCCCCTCCTGGGGATGTGGTGACTCCTCCTCCGGCGGCGTGAGCGGCACTGCGACCTCCGATTCCGGCGGAATGACCCGCGTGGCACGATACTTCATGATGTTGTCCTCTGTCACCGACGATCCGCACCAGGCACCACAGTCAGAAGCCATCACATCCTCGTCGACCATTGTAGTGGGCACTGAGAAGTGGGGGCCCGTGTCTCCGGGAACCTCGAACGGGTGGAGCGCCGAGTTTGGCAATGAGCATGCAGAGGTAGCGCGGGAGCAGGCAAAGCGCACGGTGGCGGAAATGGCATAGGCAGGCAGCAGGGTGGGGAGAACTGCTCCCCCGAGCGGTATTTATCCCCGGGGAGGGCAATCGTCCGGGTCGATGCGTGGAGCCCGCTGGGCCGCACCACATCCCTACCAATGGCTCTAGATGTCGTGTGACGGCACCGCCTGTGCAGAGGATCCTAGGGCAGAAACCAAAGCGGCAGGCGGCAGTTCCCCAGGAGACGTGCGTGATGTGTGTTGGGATGCGACGTTGTGCGTGGCAGGGCAATGATGGCGTGTGCTCACGTGGCCGTGTCAGCACTGATGTCACGGCAGCACAACCGCCAGTTTGCAGCCGGATACAAATTCAAAAGCAAGAGGGAGCGCGCGTACATTTCACCTAAGAGGAAAATCCACACGTGCTCGGGGGCTAGTGTCAGCGGGATGACCCCCCAAGTAGCCTGGCTGGTTAAGAATAAATGAAGACAGCTCATGGTCGGCTAACAGATCCTAGCCGGACGCAGACGCGTGGATCCGACTACCGGCTGGTAGCTGGAACAAGGAAGGGCAGCGAGACACGGATCCGGCTATATGACCGCAGACGGACTCAATTAAGACGGAGGCAGGGAGACGTGCTCCACAGTGCGCGGCATTCCCTGGTACAGCGACAAGATGCACCACTACGAGGCTAACAAGGGCAGAGTGGTCGGTTGTTGATGCTAGGCTCGCACAGCGTTCACTGTGCCCACAACGGCCCGCATGGCGCGTACTCTCGACAAGACCTGCCACTACTCAGTACTGTAGATGACTAGCCATTTGGGACCCGCTAGCTGGATGGGCCGATAAGATCGCTCCCCCCAGCCTATATAAGGGGGGAAAGGCTCTCGTAGCAAGGGTTGATCACTGGATAGCTAGACCGTGCATACAACTCGGGGAGCAAGTTGAATTCCAGATATCTCTCATACTCAGATTGCAAGAGTAGGGGTGTTACCTCCACACGAGGGCCCTAAACCTGGGTACTTCTCGTGTCACGCCACACTTACTTGTATCCAATCCCGCCTGCGAACACCGTCGAGAGCTTCCCCGCTGTTTTCCCACACCTCTATCTATCCTTCTCAGGCACTGCCGTTTCCAATACAACGACACTAGGCATAAGTAAAATGTTTACAACCAAAGTCGGATAAGCACGTCTTTGTAGGTTATCCCAGAGAATTTGTTGGGTATTCCTCCATAACACAGAGGGAAAAAAGAGTTTGTCGCTTGGAACATGAAGTTTCTTCAGAAGGAATTTTCACAAAAGTTAAGTGGGGGGACAATAGAACTTTGATTAGGTTGATGAACCTAAGCAACATGTGCTAAGTAGCACAACACTAGAAAGTGTCCCGGAGGCAGCCACAATTTTCATGGATTGCGTGATTGCAAAGATTGTGATCTCGGAGATTAGAGTTCCTATTGAACCGTATGGGTCGGGTAACAATCAAATGGTGATATTTGATAAACAAGTCGTTATTGTTTCGACAATGATGAACCGACTGCATGCCAAGAACCAATGATGGGCCCTGACTCCATAAAATGACTAGAAGTCATAAAATCCATGATAGTTTCCATACACGAGAAATCAAGTTTTTGAACTTGGAAGACCCTCCGGAGAGGCATGAAAACGATCGGTCATATTTGGATCTATAAAGAAATACACATGGATATTTGACATCTATGAAATAGTCGACATGTTGGAAAAGAGTTTACGACAGTGTTCAAGGAGTTGACTACGACAAGATTTGATCTGTTGTAGCGATATTTATTCTGAACGGATTATTGTAGCACCCACTACATACATCAATTTTGGTAAATGGTAGTTGAACAAACAAGACAAAGTTCTTCTAATAGAATGGTTACCTAGGATGTACATGACATGGTCTGAAGGGTTTTCATAATTGATGTCTACGCACTTCTATTCTTGTAGACAGTTGTTGGGCCTCCAAGTGCAGAGGTTTTTAGAATAGCAGCAAGTTTCCCTTAAGTGGATTACCCAAGGTTTATCGAACTCAGGGAGGAAGTGGTCAAAGGTATTCCCTCTCAAGCAATCCTGCAATCAAGATACAAGAAGTCTCTTGTGTCCCCAACACACCCAATACACTTGTCAGGTGTATAGGTGCACTAGTTCGGCGAAGAGATAGTGAAATACAAGTGGTATGGATATAAGACAACGGTGCTAGAAAATAGCTTGATGGCGTGGAAGAGACTAGAGGCAAACTGAAATAAAGATGGAAGCAAGCAAACATGTAACAAATCTAGTTGCAAACGGTGTTTCAATGCTTAGAAACAAGGCCTAGGGATCATACTTTCACTAGTGAACACTCTCATATAAATATCTTCTCTTTATGATACTACTCTGAACTACTCTCCGGTCGGACACTCTAATACATGGTAGGGTTATAACATCACACCTCAAAGTTCGCTTTCCGCATCTCGATAACCCCACATTATCACCTTGAGCACTAGATGGTCCCAACAAACACCACAATTTCATAGAGACATCCAACTCCAAATATAACTCATAATAAGTATTTGTAATCTCTAGCCTAAGTGCCACCATGGTGTGCACGCTGTCACTTTCACACACATGGGGAGAGCCAGAGATCTATTAAAGCACTTGAGTAGCAAGGTAGATATACTTGATTACAAAGCTCATGATCACAATATGATCATGCATAGAGAGAGAGAGATGAACACATAGCTACCGGTAGAACCCTTAGCCTCGAGGAAGATCTACTCCCTCATCATCATGGGAATCAGCAACGGCGATGGAGATAGTGGTGGAGATCGATGGAGATGGCTCCGGGGGCACTTCCCCATCTCGGCAGGGTGCCAAAACAGAGACTTTTGGTCCCCCGAATCTTCCCTTCGGTGGCGGCAGCGCTGCGGAACTTTTCGTGGCTGGAGGCTCGTCGATTTAGGGTTTTTTGCATCAGAGGTTTCTTTTTGGCGAAAGGGCAAGGTCGGTGGGTGGACCAGGGGCCCACACCACCTGGTGGCGCGACCAGGCTATCCCACGCCACCACATGGTGTGGCCAGCCCTTGGCCCCTCTCCGTCTCGTCTTCTGGCTCCGTGAGTCTTCTGGTAAAATATCGACTTTGGCTTTTGTCCGGTCCAATTCCGAGAATATTCATTTTCTGGCTTTTCTGGAACCAAAAACAGAAGAAAACAGGCAACTGGCACTATGGCATCTTGTTAATAGGTTAGTTCCATAAAATGTGTATAAGTACTCCAAAGTGTGGACAAAACATAAGAAAGTAGATATAAAACAAGCATGGAACATCAAAAATTATAGATTCATTTGCAATGTATCAACATCCCCAAGCTTAACTCCTGCTTGTCCTCGTGTAGGTAAGTGATAAAAAGATAGAATAATTTTTGAGGTGACATGCATCATCATAACCTTGATCAAAGTATTTGTAAAACATTGAAAGCTGGGATCATAGTACTTCAACATAGCATGAAAGATAAAGTTCTAACAATAAGACATTGCAACTATGTTGTAACATGAAAAGGCACAAACAAAATATTCATGAATAACAATGCTTTGCAAGACGTTTGTTTGTTTCACATAAAGAAAACATAGCATAGTGGCATTCAGCTTGTACCTCATAGAGTAGCAAAACATAATTGCATAGGACACCTTCAAAGTTCATAAGGGTGACTAGATACAAATAGTTTAAGAGCAAGCAATACCAAAGTTATGCATCAATCAACAAGTCTTGGAACAATGCACATTAAACTAGGAATGGCCACTATGCTCTCTCAATAGGTGCATAAATATAGAGGGTGGAGACTCAACATAAAAGTAAAAGAAAGGCCTTCATGGAAGGAAGCAGTGATTCAAGTCTCATAAAGAGCTTCCAAAAATTATGGTACTTATTAGCTTTCAGCTCTCATTGCCCCTATCATAAGCATCTTTAGGTGATTAAGGTGAAAGTGACACAACTAAGAGGATATGCTTGAAAAGTTATAAGCCGACATCTCATGCCCCGTACTTACGAAGACCGAACCTCATGCTACTCAACATTAGTCACAAGTAAGATCTTATCATTGTAAGTACATATGTATCATACAGAACCTCCAATGGGGTACCCCTTGCACATGATACAGGAGCTATCCCATAATCAAAATGACAAGGCAAGCAGACAATGAGCATCCCAGCGATCTTTTTATTTGCTATTTGCGTAGGTTTTTATTTAGGATGCTTCATAGAGTGCTCATTATGGTTATGCTGCAAGTTTCCACCATGATTAGGCATGGCTTAGGCTAGCGGCCCAGGCGTTTCTCTAACACACATACAAACTCCATGATCTTACAAGTTCCACTTTTATTTCACACCGTCGGGATGCATAAGCAAAAGAATCATGATATCAACGGGGTACAATGTACAAGTGCAATGTTGAAAGCGTTCCCCATGATACATGGTTCTGCTAACTTCAACTGATAAAGTGCAAGCATATATGCAACAAAGATGGACACAATGGTTCGAGTTTATTAAGTGCAAGGAAAGTAAAGTGTGCCATCAAGTTCGTGAGAGCTTTAATCACTAGTTTTCACATAACAAGTTTAATTCGGAAGGTAGATAAAAGCATGAATATACTTGAAATAGCAAATGCTAATAGGTAGGTATGGTGGACACTTTTGGAATAAGTTGGTTTTATTTGGAGTTGGATGCATGAGTGGAACTCATACTTGGTTGTGGAGGCTAGCAAAAGACTGGGAGCGACCCACTAAGAGAGAAATAATGGCCAAAATCATGGAAAGTGACAAAACATAATTAAGTAAAGCATAAAGTGATATTACAAGTTGAAAACTAAAGGATCATAAAGGCTATGGTGACTTGGGATAGTCATAACATGGTGTGAGCATGCGCCAAGTCAACCCAAATAAAGCATCAAAGGAGAATACCACAATACTATGCTTTAATATGCTAAAACAACGCATGATTCTTTTAAGGCACATTAAGAAATCTCAATTGTTTATAACATGTCATGCTACAGCCAAAATCACTAAGCATAAAGCCAAAACAATATCAACATTGACATGATAAAGTCTAAGTCGCAGTAAAAAAGAAGCTCCTTTTAAACCACTTAAGCATGAACTTTTCCTACTCTTTTCCAATCCAAACCAACTTATTTGAAAGAACTCACAAAGATAATAATAAATAAAGACAAATGAGATTGTCTCCCAAATCCAAAAAGAAGAACTAAAAAGTTCTAAGATGAAATCACAAGAAAACTAAGGCTAAACACAATGCTAGCAAAAGAGAACACTCACAAAACAATAAGAATGAAAACTAGAGTGTTCTAGGCAATGAACAACGTGGTGTCTCTCTCTCCAAAAGAAGTGTGTTGGGATCCAACCAACTTATTGCAGAAAGCAAAGCAAAAGAAAACTAAAAACAAAAACAAAGACGCTCCAAGAATAACAAAACAGTGCATGAAACAATAAAAACGAAGTGTTTAGAAAGACCTAGGATTTTTATTGATGAAGAAGGGGATGCCTTGGGCATCCCCAAGCTTTGACGCTTGTACTTCTTGGATATTTCTTGGGGTGACACGGGGTGGCATCCCCAAGCTTGACCTTTTGTCCATTCTTCATCTCATTACATCATTCTCTCCGTACACCTGAAATTCTTCCTTCATACAAAACTTCACACAATCTTTATTAGCAACATTAGTGCACTCAAGATAATAAGTATTTAGGTTCAGTTTCAACACCAATAAAACTTCCATTAAAACACAAGCTACTGTAGCACTTCCCTCAAAAAGCTCAATTCCCCAAATATAACTCAAAAAGGAACCAACAAGAAGCAAATGCAAATAATGGCAGAAATCTGTCAAAACAGACTAGCAGGTAAAAACCAATTGTTTTGAACACCTTATATTTCTCAAATCGAAAAGTGTTGGACTAACGAAAGTTAGATAACAAACTGGGGCAGAAGCACAAAAATTCACGCCTCAAACCGACGTACAGAGATTTTACATGGCTTTTTACGGTGAAAAACAAAAATCTATTTCGGGACAGCAACTTTCCCAAGCATTACTTCTCTCTCACTAGAGGTTATTCTTGGCACAAAAAGAAAATAAAAAGGATAATAAGCGGTTATTACAGAGGTAATAACTTCCAAGACTCATCTAAAACTTTTGGGTTATCTCCCAATAAGTAGTTTTCTTTAACGCCTTTAAGTTAGGCATGATAGTTTGAGAAGATGCGCACATAGGAAATATGAATTGGAGTAAAAGAGAACATCAAGAAGCAAATTCAAAACACATTTAAGTCTAACCCACTTCCTATGCATAGGAATCTTGTAAAGAAACAAGTCATGAAAGCACAAAGAAACAAGCATAGGAAAGCAAAACAAGTGCAACTTCAAGACTTTCAACATAAAGAGGGGAAACTTAATATTATTGAGATGCATAAAACCATGTTTCCCTCTCTCATAATAACTTTCATTAGCATCATGAATAAAATTAACAATATAACTATCACATAAAACATTATTGTCATGAGCCACATGCATATAATAATTATTACTCTCCACATAAGCATAATCATTCTTAGTAATTGTAGTGGGAGCATATTCAATAAAATAGCTATCATTATTATTCTCATCACTACAATCATCAAATATAGGAGGCATATTGTAATCATAATTAATTTTCTCCTCAATAGTAGGTGGACTAAAAATATCATATTCATCATTGTAATCATCATATATTGGAGGTTTGGTATCATCATAAGCAATAGAATAGCTATCTTCCAAAGCTGGGGAATTAAAAAGATCATTTTCATAAAAACTAGCTTCCCCAAGCTTAGACTTTTCCATAGCATTAGCAATAAAGGTGTTCAAAGAATTCATACTAATAACATTGCTATTAGCATGCAAATAAAGTTCCATAGGTTTTTTAATTTTCTCTTCAAACACTTCATGTCCTAACTCAAGATAAATACTATAAAGTTCTCTAATTTTTGTTGTTGTTTTCCATTATGCCTAACTAGTGAAAATAAAAACAAGAAACAAAAAGATATAATTGCAGAATCTAAAGGAAATAACTTCGAGCACTCACACCGGAGGATGTGAGTACCTTTTACCTTACCTCCCGGCAACGCCGCCAGAAAATAGCTTGATGTCTACGCACTTCTATTATTGTAGACAGTTATTGGGCCTCTAAGTGCAGAGGTTTATAGAACAGTAGCAAGTTTCCCTTAAGTGGATTACCAAAGGTTTATCGAACTCAGGGAGGAAGTGGTCAAAGGTATTGCCTCTCAAGCAATCATGTAATCAAGATACAAGAAGTCTCTTGTGTCCCCAACACACCCAATACACTTGTCAGGTGTATAGGTGCACTAGTTCGGTGAAGAGATAGTGAAATACAAGTGGTATGGATATAAGACAACGGTGCCAGAAAATAGCTTGATGGCATCGAAGAGACTAGAGGCAAACTGAAATAAAAATGGAAGCAAGCAAACATGTAACAAATCTAGTTGCAAACGGTGTTTCAATGCTTAGAAACATGGCCTAGGGATCATACTTTCACTAGTGAACACTCTCATATAAATATCTTCTCTTTATGATACTACTCTGAACTACTCTCCGGTTGGACACTCTAATCCATGGTAGGGCTATAACAGCACACCTCAAAGTTCGCTTTCCGCATCTAGATAACCCCACACTGTCACCTTGAGCACTAGATGGTTCCAACAAACACCACAATTTCATAGAGACGTCCAACTCCAAATATAACTCATAACAAGTATTTGTAATCTCTAGCCTAAGTGCCAACATGGTGTGCACGTTGTCACTTTCACACACATGGGGAGAGCCAGATATCTATTAAGGCACTTGAGTAGCAAGGTAGATATACTTGATTACAAAGCTCATGATCACAATATGATCATCCATAGAGAGAGATAGATGAACACATAGCTACCGGTAGAACCCTTAGCCTCGAGGAAGATCTACTCCCTCATCATCATGGGAATCAGCAACAGCGATGGAGATGGTGGTGGAGATCGATGGAGATGGCTCCGGGGGCACTCCCCCGTCCCGGCAGGGTGCCGGAACAGAGACTTTCTGTCCTCTGAATCTCCCCTTCGGTGGCGGCGGCGCTGCAGAACTTTTCGTGGCTGGAGGCTAGTCGATTTATGGTTTTTGCATCGGAGGCTTCTTATAGGCGAAAGGGCAAGGTCGGTGGGTGGACCAGGGGGCATGTTTGTCTGCGGTACCAAAGTTCGCAGGCCAGCGCATGGCGGTACCTAAGTTGCCTGAAATTGCCGCGTTTCGAAATGTTGGGCTGCCAACTACTGAGAGGGGCCATTTCGAGGCAAACTCATCTCACCCATGCCAAATTCAAACATTCTGTTAAACTGCCCCGTGAAGTAGATGGTCGGGACCCTCATGTCGGTCATCTGTCCGTGACGCGAGCGCCAACGCGGCAACCTCTTAGGCAAATCAAGTAACTAAGTGGATTGGATGCGTTGACCAATTTCACAAATCCATTCCCACCTTTCCCCTAGCACCGGCGGCGTCAGAATCCACCCTCCAGGCAGGACGATCCCTTCGGACATTTGACTTCTGGTGCAAAGTTGCTGCGCTCAGTCGCTGATCCTGAGCTCCAATGGCGGACGCCGTAGCCGCCGTTGCGAGGCTCTAGCCGCCTCCGCTGCCGACGAGCCGAGCAGCTCGGAGGATGGCAGATCCTACTACCAAGGAAGAATTTCTTGCCACAAGCGGGTGAGCTACCCTTCTCTTTGCTATTCGCACTAATTATAACTGCTAGCTAGCTACTGAACCTCAAATTGTTTGTTAGCCCAACGCTGACAAACATATTTTGTCCACAGTTTTCTGTCAAGTGGGATCTCCACGGATCACCCTTACCTGGTTACGGTAGTCCTCTTCAGGTACGACTCTAAGGGCAAGTGGTATGGACACCATTATATCACGATGGAAGAAGCACCTGTGTATCTGGTAAGGTTGCTGCTCTGCGTAATCATGATGAATTATGGCCGAAGCAGACTGCAAAGTTCAGATTCATGGACGAACGTGGCATCATGGTTCCTCTAACGTGTGACTGTCAGCTAATTGGGTTGATGAAAAGGTATGCTTCGGCTTGCATGTTTGAGCTGAATCATGATGTACTGGATGTGGAAGCTGCTGCAACTAGGAGTCGCCCTTCTATTCTTGGACAGGGTGGTTGCTCGAACCCAATTAGCTCCTGGTAAGCAAAAGTCTCTTGCGGTTCGCATGTTTGTGCTGAATTGTAATTTTTTTATTTACTCTGTAGATATTAGGCAGTTATGCAACAGTCCTGTTTCTTTGACAGGAAGAGCCGCAAGGTTAGAAACATGATTGTCGGGTCCGTCATTTTGCTGCCCGAAGAAATTAAAAATGAGTGGAAAGATGATGCTGGACATGATTCTGGTGCCCATTGTCCCGATGATGTAGAGTACGTGAAGCTACGAAAATTGGCACCGAGGAAGAGTAAGAAGGCAAGAAATGAAGAAGCCAGTGGACGTGAAGGCTTGGCGCCTAGGCTGCGGAAGAAGGCTGCTGGCAATGAAGATGCATAGTAATGTGTTGAACTTGAACCTATATATGTAATTCTGTTAAATTCTGGAGCTCTGTTTGTGGCATGTTGCTGGGCGAAACAATCTACCCACGTTCTCTGAGTAAAATGTACCGTGACTTAGGGTTTGGAAACGCCCTAGTCAGTAGTTGAATCTGAAATTGTGATTGTGCCACTGCTATCGGAAAACACACAGCACCGGTTCCATGATTGCTGAGGGGAAGGAGGTCTCCAAATACGACGGAATGTAAGTGGCACATAAATAAATTATTTAAGCTACCACACTCCACGAAGCAGCAACTTATTTCAGATGTTGCACAATGACTTGGCAACATAAACAGCAATGGCAACCGATAATTCCCAGATGAGGAGGAAATCGGTACCACTTTCTGGCCTAATCTTGAGCCCGTCTATCTCACCGCCTCCCTGCTCCTACATCCCCTGTGTCTGGCGAAGCTCCCGGATCTCTAGTAACCGGGTGTACGTGCTTCCACTTTATAAATTTTCGTTGTGCCATTTGCATGCGGCACAATCCACGTAGATTACGTTTAAACAAACCACCAATGTAAGAATACATAGTAGAAAGGGGGTCTTTGGTCCACGGTCATGTTCCCAATCCAGGACAGAGATCTAAATCGAGGCAGAAATTGATCTAAATCACAAATTCTTCCACAAATTAATCGAGACAAAGATCTAAATCGAGGCATTTCATTAATTCAACCACAAATTCTTCTAAACAAAGGTGAGATTTCACATCCTACATTAATTCAACCACTAGTCAACAATTTCACTTCCGTTGCCGCTGTCCTCCGAGCCGCCGGCTTCCTCGTCGTCGTCGGACGGAACCTCCACGATTTCTGCATTGTTCGCGACACGGAGCACCTCTTCGCGGCGAGCGGCGGCAATGACGGTGTACTTGGTCTGTCCAGGGACGGACCAGAACCTCTCCCGCACTTCTCGGTTGCGGAGATCCCGGTGCACCACGCGCCCGTAAATGATGCGGTTGCCAATCTTGGCCTTCCGCTCCTTCTTGAACAGCGCTGGCCAGTACGGGCTGGCCGCTGCGTATTGGGGCAGCGCCCTCTTCCACACGGGCATCTGGCGGCGGTGCGCCATGATTTCTCTCTCCATCGCGGCTCCGCCGGAGACGAGGAGCGGAGCCACCAGCACCCCCGCATAGCTGATGCACCATCCGTGGGGCACCATCACGGCCGGCGGCACGAGGATGTCGAAGTGCGCGAACATCACCGCCTCATAGAAGTTTAGCGTGAGCATCTCCATGGCGGCGCGGTGGAGATTCGAGAGGGAGCGAGGGGATGGATGACGAAGCGACAGCGCGGTGGAGATTGGAGAGGGTGAGGGGATTCACGACGAAGCGACGCGCTGTGGCGTCTCCTATTTGTACACGAGGACGACGAAGCGACAGGCAGAATATCCAAGGGGCATTGGTCAGACAAAAGGAAGTAATGCAGGGTTAAGACAGATTAACAGGCGACCAATTTTTTTCCTCCCAGGACTCTGGGGCCAATAGTTTAGACCGCTAGGTCAACAAGTACAACTATTACAACTTAAAAGGGCACGGAGCTCAAGCTAAATAGAACTAGTAGTTATCACACATCTCCTTGATCTTCCTAATCTTAGCCCGATGCACATCTTCCTGCGAGAGCAAGGATCGAATCGGCTGCTCCTTCCTTTTAGCATCTTCCTTGCACAACTTCAATTGTTTCTCTGCATTTTTCCTCATGAACTTGTTAATACTCGTAGTTGTGAACTGCAGGACTTTGGCCTGGTGAAGATCATTCCTTACTTGATTCAGTTCTTGCTTTGCTTTAGCCTTCAGGGCCAACGCTGCGTCCCTCTCCTTCTCGACTTTGCTAACCTTGACTTCCACCCACCTGAGATCTCGCTTATGCTTGGTCGTGTCAACTGGTTCCCATAGCTTCATCTCAACACTGTCAAGAAGTGAGCTGAATGCGGATTCTTTCAACTCAACAGTCATTTCCCATAGTTTGTCTAGCGTTTTCTGCATCGATTTGGGCCACTCTGGATCTACCCATTTGACAACATCGCAACTTCCGCCTCGCATCATTGCATGATGTCCTTGACAGTGTAGAAACCTCCTTCCTGTGTTTCTTCCTTCGAACGCTACAAATTTAGCGGGCACATATCCATGTTTACATACCAGAGGACTGTCTTCATCCGCTAAACCGTGATAGTCGGCGTCATACATCATCTGGTTGGCATAACACATCATACGCGCATGAGTAAACAGAGTAGATCTGGCTCAAAAAATAGATAACTGGCCACGGATGATAGAGATAGAGATGAGACAACTCACATCGAAATCACCGTCCCTCTCATCACGACGTGTTTCCTCGCCGTCTCCCCTTGAACCCATGGCGAGAGGGGAGTGGGGTGGCTGCCAGAGAGGGGATTGGGATGGAGCCGCCGTCGGCTTGCGGCTACGGCAGGATGTGAGTGAAGTGGGGAAAGTGGCTTCGAAGAGAAGGAAGAGAATTACAGGGAGGAAGAGAAGTAATGGGGACGTGACACTGGGATATGGCCCACTAAACTCGTGAGTCGTGCCACTCGCAATAGGAGGCCCTCGGTATTGCCAGTTTGTCCAGAGCAAGCGTGGCGGCCAATCATGCCACAGAACAGACTCCTCGCGGATCGCTCGCATAAAGACCATCCCAATCGTCCAAGCGCCCCGATCGAACGGTATGTAACAATCGTCAAGCAGAACAACTATGTTAGGGCGTGCCTTCTAGAAGACTCGCTCTAACGGCCACCCATTGGGGGGCTGAGGTTAGGGCTCTCCTAAGCTTAATTATGATCCATATGTGGTTTGTGAAAAGAACACACATGCAATCATGCTTGGTGGATCCATGTGTGGTTTGTGAGAAGAACACACATGCAATCACACTGGGTGGATCCATATGTGGTTTATGAGAGGAACACACATGCAATGACACTGGTGTATCCTCATGTGGTTTGTGAGAATAATAGACATGCAATGACTCTTGCTGTCGTTCATGAGAAGAACACACATGCAATGACACCGGTGGATCCATGTGTGGTTTGTGAGAGGAACAGACATGCAATGACACTAGTTGTGGTTCATGAAAAGAACACACATGCAATGACACCGGTGGATCCATGTGTGGTTTGTGAGAAGAACACACATCCAATGACACAGGGTGTGGTTCATGAGAAGAACACACATGCAATGACACTGGTGGATCCATGTGTGGTTTGTGAGAGGAACACACATACAATGACACTGGTTTGTGTTCATGAGAAGAACACACATCCAATGACAAGGGTGGATCCATGTGTACAATGTGAGAGGAACACGCATGCAATGACACTGGGTGTGGTTCATGAGAACAACACACATGCAATGACACTTGTGTATCCTTATGTGGTTTGTGAGAATAATAGACATGCAATGACTTCCTGTGGTTCATGAGAACAACACACATGCAATGACACTGGTGGATCCATGTGTGGTTTGTGAGAGGAACAGACATGCAATGACACTGGTTGTGGTTCATGAAAAGAACACACATGCAATGACACTGGTGCATCCGTATGTGGTTTGTGAGAAGAACACACATGCAACCACACTTGGTGGATCCATGTGTGGTTCATGAGAAGAAGACACATGCAATGACTCTGGTGGATCCATGTGTGGTTCATGAGAGGAACACACGTCCAATGACACTGGGTGTGGTTCATGAAAAGAACACACATGCAATGACACTGGTGGATCCTTATGTGGTTTGTGAGAAGAATACACATGCAATGGCACTGGGTGTGGTTCATGAAAATAACACACATCCATTGACACTTGTGGATCCATGTGTGGTTCATGAGAGGAACAGACATGCAATCACACTTTGTGGATCCATGTGTGGTTAATGAAAAGAGCAGACATGCAATGACACTGGTGGATCCATTTGTCGTTTGTGAGAAGAACACACATCCAATGACATTAATGGATCCTTATGTGGTTTGTGAGAAGAATAGACATGCAATGAATCTAGATGTGGTTCATGAGAAGAACTCACATCCAATTACACCGGTGGATCCATGTGTACACTGTGAGAGGAACACACATGAACTGACACTTGGTGTGGTTCATGAGAAGAACAGACATGCAATGACACTTGGTGGATCCATGTGTGGTTCATGAGAAGAACAA